>JAAGNO010024299.1:44487-61035 GCA_033439905.1 Ceryle rudis
CCAATGTTTGTGGTGACTGTCACAAAAATGCAGGGAATAGGCTGATGAGAGATCCTTTAGAAATTAAACCATACAAAGAATTTTATTAAAATGCATTGTATACTGAGTCCAGTTCTCTATTGTTCCTGCCATTACACAGCCACTGCAATGTGGGTTTGAAATTACCAAAGCTGAACTTTGGTAATTTCTATGTCAACACGTTTATAATGAGTAATGGCTTTGTCAACATGGTCGGCTTATCCCACGCTCCAGCCCCGAATCACTTGCAGCCCCACCCAGGTGTCTCTTGGACCCTCAAAAATGTGAAACTGATGTTTTGAGCTCTGGCACTCTGGGAACCTTGGCTGGTCCTCAAGATCTGAGCCCTTGTACTCTGCGTGGTATCCCTTGGCTGTCAAGAATTACCAGGACTCATGTCCAACCAAAGCAAGCAATTTGCCATGGCTGGGAGATGGTGTATTGCCATTCCTGCTGGACAAGGAGCTGAACTGTTTGCAAACAGCCCTCTCCTGGTAACCAAGGTCCTGGCACGGGCAGAGTATTTAACTACTCACACGTGGCAGGTTAACAGCAGTTAAAGTTTTAAGAGTTTTAAGTTTTAGAAGAGTTTCTCCTGCCTCTGTGGCTTGCAGCTGGCACAGGCAACAAGCTACACTGCTTGTAGATAACACAGTTTCCACAATAATTAAGGTCATGCTCTATAGCAGGACTTCTGACTAATTTCCTTTTTGTCCTAAAAGCCTGTAATTTTAAAGTACTTCATATATAATATATATGTAGAAGAGATCATGTATGTACGTAACCTCTCTGATTTAAACAGTAAGAAATTGCATATACACATACACGTGTGTCTGTGTAAAATCTCTCCTAATATAAAGGACTATAATAAAAACTTGTCACCATTTTGCTACAGATCTCGAAGTGGGTGAGAAAGTGGCTTATTAACACCTGGAGTATCACCTACCATATGGAGAGGCTCAATCCACACTGGAGATGTAAGGTGTGGACACAAATCTCTGGTGTGTGATCCCAGACCTGGAGCTCGATCAGTCAGAGGCATGTCATGTAGTTTTAGATGGCATTTTACACCCGTTTGGCATCAGTATAAAGGCCTACACAAGATGCAGAACAAGAGGGAATTAGTCCCACCGAGCTTAGTAGAAACCCAGGGAAGGGAAAAAGTCATAATTCATTTGTTGAGTCCTGAAATAAGTTTTTCATAACCTAAAAAAGTTCTGGGATGTGTCAGTATAAAACAAAAGAGCTCCAGTACAGCCAAAAGGAAAGTATACAACACAAATAAAAACATGTGGAGACATTTAGAAGCAAGCTAAGATTTGTCTTCTACAAAACCCCAAACACACACTCCTCTGTTCTTCCTTCAGCTCTCAAGGAAAGGGTGGTTCTGGGTTTTCTCTCCAGATGGAGAGCTCAGCAGCATATTCCCATTCCAGCACTTCTTCCAAAACTGCTGCCTTAATCCACTTTCTCTAACACCTGCTACAAAATATTTCATGCTTGTTCTGTCTTGTTCAAGGTACTGGGGGAAAAGGACACTGGCACCATCAAAGGTTGTGCCCAACACTGCAAATGAACACACCCAGAGCAAGCCATTCCCACTGACCATTCATTCCTTGCAGAAGAGTGCTTCATGGACACCATCCAAGCAACTGCGGCATCATTATAGGTGCTGACACCTCAAATTCGGTGTAAACAGATGGGCTTGTGGGATTCTTCCAGACAGCCTTCCTTTCATGATTTTCTCCACCATGAAATATGATGTTTTGAAGATGGAGTGCTGTCACACACAAGTAGCCCATGGCAATGGGTGAGGAGGAGGCTTTTCCAAGCCTCATACAAGGAAATACATTAAAAATTTAAACCATGCTAGCTGTCACATATTTGTGTGTTCAGGTGGCTTATTGGGATGTAGCCTATTGTGACACCACAAAATCTATCGCATACATCTGTGGCAGTTTGATGTCATACAGCTTTCATTAAGCACACGTTGGCTGGGGTTCTCCTGTCCTTCCAGACTCTTGGTTCATTTAGACCACAAATCTCAGTCTAAATCCCTCCTTGTCCTACTCCTCCTAAAGAGTGGAAGAACCTGGAAGCTTTTTTATCCCACCTCAAGTAAAAGGGACTCCAAAGGTCCATGGACAAGTCTGGAATTGCCACAGCTTTTGTCTGTCCATGAAGGGTCCAAACAATGTACTCCAAAATGTTCTACATTCAAAATGTTGTGTGACAGAAAAGAAAGGGACATTACATATGCTGAATATGGTATCTGAGACTGGCCTCCATCACCTGAACTCCACTGTAAGCACCAGGTGGGAACACTGCAAGACCAGTGCAGTGTCTGAGGCACCCCTTAAATGCAGCCTCTTTATCTTGGGCAATTGATTCTACTGTGAACTACAGCAGGAAGTGAGAAAGGAGAAGAGAGGGAGAGGAGACATTACCTTTGGGATCCCAA
Organism: Ceryle rudis; assembly: GCA_033439905.1. Taxonomy (NCBI): domain Eukaryota; kingdom Metazoa; phylum Chordata; class Aves; order Coraciiformes; family Cerylidae; genus Ceryle; species Ceryle rudis. The sequence continues at coordinate 46,967 of JAAGNO010024299.1, forward strand.
ATTTCCTACTCATGTGCTGAACATTTCTTTAACAATAGGACATGGTTTTCTGAGCAGTAGAGGATTAGTGTTTTGCTTAAACATCAGCACTGGTCAGAGCTCTTTGTGATATTCAAGGAGTGGAAGACTAGAATGCTATTCCTGGAGGAAACAGTCACTAGATGGTAGGAAACTAGGACAATTCTTGGGAAAAGGTGGTGCAGAAAGGTGCAGTTCTGCTGGAAGGATCACAAGTGGTCTAAGTTCTAGTAAATGAGTAGCAGAGTACTTCGTAGAGTTCTGAATTTTGACTGAGGGCTGCTGGGCTTACGAGGTTTAGATGATTCAACACACTGAAATCTAGTCTGTTTGTGCCAGCTTTTCAAAGGAAGACTGAGCAAAAATCTGAGCAAAAATCTTGGCCTGTTTGCATTTCATCTCTCACTCTGCACCTGAAACCCTAAGACAAAGCTGGCCTGTAACAGAATCCCTTTTAAAAACTTGTATTTTAATCACACACACAGAGTTAAGCTGGCAGCCAACATCAGAGCCTCTGTGTTGGTGCACATCCTCAGCTGGTCAGCTACCTGCAGTAAGGGAGAAAGCTTATTTTGTAGGAACTGTAGATTCAAAATGGAAAACAGCTCTATAAACAACTATTACAGGGTGCAGGCGCAGAGGTACCCCCTGATAGCTCTAATACGATCATTCTGGATGCTGGTGGATTATAAGGTGAAAGTGGCCAGGTGCACGAGCTCTCTCCAGACAGCATCTCTTATTGACAGTGTCAGCAACGGGAACCTGGAATGGAAAAGCCACTGCTCTGACACAGTGGAGCATTTCTTATCATCTTAGGCAGTATCTGAAATCAATAGCTTTCAGCTCGCACAATGTGCTTTTACAGCTGAAGGACTGGCTTATCTATATCTAGCTGGAACGTGTCTCTGAGGTTTGGCACCACACTGAGAATGCAGGGAGGGATAAGCTGCAGCCCAGCAGTAGCCTTGGAAGAGGTATGTGAGTCACAATGTCTGAGTCACTCTCTTCCCCTGCATCTTTCTTACAGAGAATCACAGCTAACACGGCAGGAGAGGAGCCATTGAGCCTGTGTTCACAAGAGGGTGAAAGTGACTCTACCAAAATTATTCTCGATACACGTTTACCCATTAAACACATCCAGCAATAGAAACTCCACACACTCTGTAAGCAAACTGTGCTATTCCACACTTCATCACTCTTATTGTTAGAAAGTATTTCCTAATGTCTAAGCTAAGCCTCCCTTGGTGCATTTTAAAATTTTCTCTTAAACTGGACACTAGGAGAAAAATTTTCACTGAAAGGGTTGTCAGGCATTGGAACGCACTGCCCAGGGAGGTGGCGGAGTCACCATCCCTGGATGTGTTTAAAAGCCATATAGATGTGGTACTTGGGGATATGGCTTAGTGGTGGACCTGGCAGAGTAGGGTTAATGGTTGGACTCGATGATCTTAAAGGTCTTTTCCAACCTAGATGATTCTTAAGCTGAAAGAGGGCATAAAGACTACTCTCACCCTCTGCAGTGAATTAAGTTTTTTTTCCCTAGACTAAACAACTCCACTCCCATCAGTATTTCCTGGCTGATTGGAGGTCTAGAAGACCTGACCTTTTTTGCTGCTCTCTTCTGGACACTCTCCAACTTCAACTGCTTTTCTTTAGTACTGACCTTTGCCCATAATAAATCACCATACTGTTTATATACCATTCCATGAACTGGCAGGGGAGATAAAAGTTCCTCACTTGCATTTTCTGCCGAGTGAGCAAGCCAATACATTGACTTTCATGCAAACTAGAGCCTGAACTGGCCTTAGATAAAGTGTGCTGATTACCAAAAAGGTAGCTACCTCCCCCCATTACCTGCCACTCACACCACTTACTGTCTAAGTGTAAACTGTAGCCCCTATGTATAGATGTAAAGATAATACCTGCTGCAGTAGACACACTGATCTTCATTTGTGTTTTCTTGTCCTGAGAGCTCAAGCTGGAAGGCATATTCTTCTTCAGTATGTTCTCACTAGCACAGATCCCTTGCTACAAAAGGAGAAGAGAAGAAAAGAATGCAACTAAGAAACCCTCTAGCCACCGGCACTCAGAAAGCTTGTCCTAGCAACGTCTCTAAACCTGACTGTGGAAATGCAGCAAAAGCCAGGCAAGGACGGTTGGGGACATCCTGTGGATGGGAGGGAGAAGGCAAGAAGCAAGACAGCTGCTACAAATACAGGGCTACTTCACATGCAAGCAAGTTATCTTCTCACTCTTACAGATGGGGGAATTGAAGAACTTGCCCAAGCTGCACAAAAAACTCGTGCAAGAGTCAGTGGAAAAGCCAACTTTTCAGTACGTAGTCTGTAGGTTATGAACACGTGAGGAAACCAGTTCAACCCAAAGCAGCTACTAAGCAATAGGCAAGCTCTGAAAAGGTTTGGGTTTAAGTAGTGCAAAGGAACATACAGAAGGATCCATCTCTGAAACTAATCCCTGTGGCAGTACACATCTGTTTGCTCACTTACATCACTTGTCTGTCTCAATACATTTTAGAGGCCAGTCTTGAAAACCTCTCAGTAGCGTTTACAACATGCCTCCCATGAAGATGATACTGAACAGTTTGCCAAATTACCCAGGCAACCTGGTGCAGGATTCACACCCATGCAACATTACATGGTACTCTACCTCTTCTCGATCCACTTTGGTTAAAGCTTTGTCTTCAGCTTTATGTTCTTTGGCAAGATGGTGGTCCTGGAAACCCTTTTGTTTTAGTTTTGCCATGGACACCCAAGCTGGTTCAGAGGAATCAGTTTCCAAATGTGGAGAGGAGAGTTTTTCTACAAAAGAAGCATTTTTGAAGTAAAGAAGGGATTTAGGTCAAGTCAGTCTAAAGCTAGTCTTTCGTGTTTTAAATCCTTCAGCATCTGTAATACCCTTTGAACACTGCGGAGATAAAATTACCTTCCCTGATGTTTTTGTCCTTGGCAATAACTGTTTTTCTGTTTATTCTGGAGTTTTTGACCTGACTCTGCTTCCGTTTAAGTCAGTGGCAGAACTCCCACTGAGATCATTGTGAACCGGATTTTGCCTTTGAAACAACATCCTTACGCAGCAGATTAAATATGATAACTATTATTTTTTCATGTGGGCAGTATAATACAGGCTGCCTTTTCACTTTTTAAATATTTTAAATTAAGTGGTTGTGGAAAAAGAAAAAAAAAAAAAAAAAAATCACACCTAATGCAACTCCCAGTTAAGGTTTGAGCTGCTGCAGTCTGGAAAATTAACTACAAAACTGCAGCAAGCTTTAAAAAGCTGTGTTAAAACTCCAATTATATGGCACAAATAGGTCAAAAAAAGAAATATTTCAGGGGCCCTTAGGTTTACTCTGTTGTTATTTCTTGCTGGAACACACTCCTCGTTAAGATAAGCTAAGAATTCTCTTGACTGGCCACATCATCAAGCCAATTAAATTTTGGTGCTGATGAACTCAAGGCTGAATTTGGTCCTGGTCAAGAGGATTTTTATCTGTTGTTTGCCACTCTGCCAAGGTTCTTACACAACCACTGTTTTCTACAATGTTTGGTTAAAAATCCAGCATAAATACCTGGAGGTTTATGACCATTTTGTTTCTTTGACAATTCTTCTGATCTTGTCTTGGGAGCATTTTTTTCTTCTAGGAGATCTGTTCTTTTAACAAATGATTTTGTGCTGACAGGAAGGCTCAGAAGTGGCTTCCTGGTGTCCACCAATTTCTGATCCTCCTTGACTGAAGCAGAAGAAGCAGTGAGAACAGCTGCAGGGATCAGCTTTGGAGACTCAGCACGACTTTCATTCTGGTATTTTAGTAAAGAAGATGTTCTCCTTAGTCTGACCCCAAATGGGTTTTCAACATTTTGTGCTTCATGGTTAGCCCACTCCACAGAAGAATTCAAATGCCAATCACTGCCCTTGCAATCTCGGCTAAATCTATCTGAGTTGGTTTTTTCTGATTCCTGGATGACTCCATCAAAACGTGCGTGTTCTTTTGTCATTCCTTCAAACAACTCTGGTCTTATAGGGGATGTTGGGGAACTTCTGTTATAGGTCTCTTCCTTTGAATTTGAACCCCCTGAGAGAGATCTTTGCCAAGCTGGTGCAATGGTAAATCTGACTGGTTTAGCAGAAGCAGTCTTCAGTGGACTTCTTACATTTTCATCTGAAGATCGATTGTCATCCACAGCTTTTCTGTGAGAAGCTGTACTGCTTATCTGGCACTCCTTATTGTCATCATCAGAATAGATATTACTCTTCAAGCCAGCCAAACTTGAAGAGGCAAGACACCCAATGGAAAGCTTTTCACAAATGTATGATGTGTTGGCCTGCTGACTGACTTGGTTACCCTTCAAAACAGAAACAGTTTCTGGTTTAAAACACACTTCCAACTTACTGGGAGGTAGCATGCAATCTGCTTCAACAACAGCTGCAGCAGTGTCTTTTTCTGCATTGCCTTTTGATGACTGAAATTCCAGTATTTCACAAGTTTCTTTGTCATTTCTAGTTATTGAACTGTTTTCAGGCTTCAAAACAGCCACCGTCTCAATGTCAGAAGACTCTGAATTGGCTACCGCAACCTGTGAAGTGCTTGGTGCAGCATCTGAGTGAGGATGGTTGGAATGATTCTCAACAGTACTCAAACAGGCTTCTACTTTGCCAATAAACAGTGCATCCTCCTTGTCCTGGTCCTTGATGTTTGACCCTACAGAACCTCCTGAGGACCTCTGTGCAACATCTGCCAACATATCTATGCTCTCTGTTTTCACACCATTGCTAAACGAGTTAGCTGCTAGTACATCTGGAAGCACAACAGCTTCTCCTTCAATTTGTTGCAATTTTGGAAGTGCAGGTACTTCAGTATTGGTATCTTGTTGCTGTAATTTCAATTCACAAGCAGGCTCATCCGAACAGTACGACACTCTTGCACTGTGGTGTTCCTCCGGGTTCAGTGGTGAAGGCTCAGGTCTCAGAAGGGCTGCAGCTGCTCTACAGCGATGGTCCATGTCTGGAAGGTATGCATCCTCTTGCACCAAAGCCCAAGAGTCTTCTGCCATAAGTGTGGAATCACAAGAATCACGGGCAGCATCAGTGAGGCTTTTTATACCTGGTGTCTCCTTAGAACCGCCTCGCTTTGCACAGTATCCCACCTGGGCTAAGAATCCTATATTAAACAGAGGGGAGAGTGTGCACTAAAGGTTACAATGCAGGCACCATCTCTATCAGTAATTCATACCGGATAGTGCAGTCATTTAGGAGGAGTTCTCCATGCCTGGCTGCTGTTGTTTGATAAATAAGGCTGTTAAAACTCTATTTGGAAGTGAGCTGCCCAAGTGAGGAGACTAATACAGTTTTTGGTTTGAACATACCTAATCCCAGGAATAACTGCAACTCGTTTGCTTAAGGTGTGCCAAATCAGTTGCTGTTTAGTTCTTTTCTGTGCATATCCCTAGTTGTAAAACTACTACCCAGATTTCCCTGACATTTCTTCATGTGTGTGCCCTGAAACACTGCCTAGAATGATCCAGAGTATCTTCTGTATTTAAGCAAAACATCTCAGCATCAGGTAGCTCTTCTTCCTGCAGCTCCAAGAGGGCTGCTGAACAACTGGACAGCTTAGACGTGTTTGCACACAGAGTAACTCTGATGTGTGACAGCATCAGGTCTTGAATCTGCCCTGACAACAAAGTGCCAACATTCCCACTATAGCATTACCATCAAAGCAGTGCTAAAGAGAAAAGTCTTCACTGCTGTTTTCTGGAGAAATTTTGTTTGCTTTTACAATTTGCAATGCCAACTGTGTGACCGCTGGTAAATAGCTATTGTTCAAATGATAAGGGGGGAGGTGGCAAAGGAAGATCTAGCAAACAGAAGCCAATCAAAAGTCACGTTACACAAGTAACAGATACAATGCTGAGGTTAAGGTTTTTCTGAGGTAGCAGAGGTGCTTCTGAATATGGTACTTTGATCTCCTGTATGTTTTAACACTGCCCACGATGTTCACCATTTCAGCACCCTTGTGCTGAGTGGAGTATCTGACCTTTTCCATCATAACACTTTAGCAGCCAGGATTTGCTTTATGATAGAAAACCAGAAGATGCCCAGTTTGAAAGGACTTACAATTCAAATAGGCCCTGTCAGCCTTATGTAGAGTGCAAGCACCCAAAATAGCAATACTTAAGTCTTCATTACCTTCCCAGTCAGTTTTATGCTGGTCACTCTCAAGTAAGTCTGTTGAATTTCCCTTCTTTTCTGGAGTTGCAGGAAGACGTGCTTCCTTTTCCAGCTCTTCCACCTAATGAGGTGCAATAAGTTCTTACAATTAAAAAAGAATGCACTAAAGAAATGTATTTTATACACACACGTTTATGAATACCCAAAACACAGACACAAACCCTTCACCCTGTAATTTACCAACGCTGTGGATAATGTACTATTCCAGTTATGAACCTAGAAATTTGTTTAAAATGACAAAGGCAGCCCACTGATTTCTCCCGAATCTGAAATATTCTGTGATTGACATGTTCTGAGTGAATGAGTATGTTTTTAAGACATTACCCAAGCTACTTGGTGACACAAACCAGACCAAGCCAGAGACATTATCATCACTTCTGGTATCTCTGGTTGACACTCCACAATTAGCTTTTCTCCTTCAGTGCTGCTGCTGTACCAGCTGCAGCACAAAGAATACCCAGTAAAGAAACTGTAGGGCTTATGTTTCCAAGAAAAGTCCCTCACTCTGTATTACACTCATCCTGATTTTCTCCTCCCCCACCTCCCTTACTCAGGGCAGGGCACCTCCAACGCCAGGATAGATTTTCATTCACGATTCACTGCTGGAAAGGGGAACATGCAGTAGAGAAGCATTACTCCTGATTTCTGTCACACTCCAGCTCAACAAGCTTTTCTATCTAGTGAACTTTATCTTCACAGTGTGTTTCCTAGAAGCCAGGATGAGAAGCATCTCATCTTAATTTCCCACACACAGATCCACTTGCCTTCTCAAAGTCCTTGTCTTTCCTTTAATGTACAAACAATTAAGTTAATCTGAAGTTGTTTGTGGAAGCAGACTTAACACTAGCTTTTCAAAGAAGAATATTTTTACAAATGGATTGTAACCTGCCACTGTTTTGGCTAAATAATCAAAAAATAAAGTTGCGCTTTGCTTCAGCTCCCATGATAGTGAAGTTTCCCGAGTCTATTTTGGTTGGTTGAAAATAGGTGTTTTCCCTTATTCCATTGGAAGAAAACAAAAAGTAAAGGAATATGAGTAGGAAAGAAAAAAAAACAAATTACTTAAAATAACAATTAAAAATTCACATCCATTTCCTTCTGTGCAGTGATTCTTTTCCAGAAAACGCTTACCTGGGGGGTTTGCTGACTCTTGCTGGTGAAGCCTTTCTGTTTTCGGGGGTTTATGGCAATCCTGTGCCTGGCTGCTGAGGTGTCCAGGCAGCCAAGGGGACTGGCAGGGATGGTGAAGTCAATGGGAAGGAAGCTGCTGCCTTGTGAGCTGGGGGCCCCCGCAGTGGCAGAGGATGAAGGACTGATGGGCCTGGAGGAAGCTCCAGAAGGTATCTGTAAACCACAAATGCATCACTGTACATTTTGCTTGGCTTCTCCATGTCTCTGAAACAATTCCTTTGCTGGCTCATTCCATTTCGGAATCATGAAATGGCTGCATCTTTGCACATAAATCCTCACTTTAAAATGCATGTCTAATGTTGTCTCTGAACAGAGACTACTCAGGTCTGTGTGCTCAGCTCTAAGTTATGCAAAAGTGAGAAATACCTGTGTCTCCCTCTCCCATAGTAAGGGCCTCAGCTTGTCCCCATCCCAGTTCTTCCACAAAAAAACATTTGCAATATATACATGCACCAGCAGGAGACACTGGTGCCGTTTCTATAGCTGCCTCCTCATTCCAGTAGTATGAAACATTGCAGGAAGATGTTATTAAAAATCTACAAAAGCAGCATGGACACTTGCTCCTCATTATTTCTATTTCTAGGAAAGTTACCATAGCCACTTTGCTCTTTCAATACCCACTCTCCCAGGGAAATCAAGTGCTTCTCTCCAACAAGAACCATCTTTCTAGACAGTGATGTGGATCTCATCCTGGCAGCAATGCTGCTCTGGGGAACTAAACAGCAGCAGCTTAGTAACAGTAACCTTAGATTATGCTATCAAAATCAAGGGTTTCCAGAGGTTTCTGTAGAGAAATCCCTAAACATGCAGTTTGACTGGTTTTGATACTGTCTTGAAACAGACACTGGACTTTCTGGAATGTCTGCAACATTTCACAGACATGCCAAACAAGCTTCATTCAGTATAACGTACCTGCTGGTTTGGCTTTGGCCAGAAATCTAGGTGAAAAACAGTCAGTTAACTGTGCTTGGCTTTCAGATTTTAGTTTTCTTTAAGCTTAGGATATAACAGCATTTAAAAAATGTATGCTGATGAAGTTTTAAAGATTATGAAAATTCCTTCCCGTCTGATCTACAAAAAATCATCTAGGTACATTGCTTTGTGGTTAAGGTAACTAAAACTAATTTCTTTTTTTTTTCCACTGATTTTTTTTTGTTCCTAGATCTGAAATAAACCACAACAGAATGTATTATGACAGATCCAGACTCTTCTCACGAAAAATTTACACATTGTGAGAGCAAGAAAGAACACAGTTAGTAAATAAGCTAACTACTGTTATAATTCTACCAGATTAATGATAAACCTGTAAGGATCACCAGAATTTACAAAAATAAGAATATTCTAAACTCATTTCTGTATACAAGTTCTTCTGTCTTTCAATTACAGAATTAACAGTTGTGCTTATTTAATATAAAAAAAAAAACCCAACCCTAAGGGTATCTGAGCTACTGCTGCACATAAATGGCAAATTCCCTACTCCTCTCAGGATTCAGGGTATTTTTTCCTCTGAGCACTGCCAGTTGGTATCTTCTCTCCAGGATAGTGGAATAGACACAAGACTTCCACATCACTTTTTAAGTGTAAGGTAAATTTAGTGCTTGTTGGTTATTGGGCAGATGCAGCAGCCTGCACATAGAGAATACTGCAGCCAGAAGGCCCATTTCCTAAAGAGTGCTTGTGCCAAAACACTGTTCTCAGCCCCAGAAGCTGATACACAGTTTTGTTTTTAAATAGTCCAGGTCAAAGATGCCAACAAGGAAGTCAGAATTCCATAAAGGCTATCTGGCAAGGCAATGCAATGCTGGTTAATGTCTCTGTGAACTCGCTGCTTGCTTTGAGCAATAGCCTCACATTTAGCTTTAGATTAGTCAGAAAGAGGGTATTTATAAATGTGGAAGGCACTGAGAAGTCACATGGGTGACACATCAGGGTTTCACACACAGATGACAGCAGCAGGAAGCTCAGCTCTTAGAAAACCCAGTGAAGCAGCAAAAGGTAAAGAAATGAAGTAACCATCATCTGCAGCAAGATCAATATGTAAACTACTACACTGTGTGTAACTGCAAATTGTTTAGGATCAAATCCTCTTTTTCCTTTACTAAGTATACAACATTGTTAAATGGAATAACTGGTGTAGATTTCTTTGTGCTTTCCACAATTTTCCTCGTCTTTGGGACAAGGTTATTTAGTTTAACAACTTATGTTCTGCTAGATCAAATCCTGGTATTACACAGTTTCAAAAGCTGCTGAAAAAAATATGAATGGTTAGGAAAAGGTTTTTGTATTCTAGATAAACATATTGGCAAGATTTCTGCTAAGTCAAACTGCTGATTAAAATAAGTATTTGAGTAGAGGAATATACACAGTACCACAGAGAAGCTACCCAGAGTCCTAGTGAGTTGTCAGGGAGAAAAAGGAATTCTGAGCAATATAGAAGAGAGAAAAAAATACATTTCTCTCATCTCTCTCTTCCCTTCTCGCAGGAAATGAGTTTGCAAGACTGAAAGGCCTCAAAGACTTCACAACTGGATGGAAAAGGGCTTTTTGTAAGGAAAAAAAAATGGAGGCTTACAAAATGGAGCATTTTAGTCAAAATATAAAGTGAGAGATGAGTTAATAAAATGTACATTGAAGTAAAGATAAAATATATACAAGAAGTTATTGAAAATAACGACAATCCAAGTTACCTAGATCACTTAGACCTCTCAAGTTGTGTGACTAGTAGTCTACTATGAGGGGAGACAGACATTGCTTCTATCCCTTCTATCTTTCCATCCCTAGAGCAAAAGATCTAGGAATGACTGAGCCAGAGACTGTCTGATCTCAACATGGACAGCAGAATTGAGCTGGTCTTGTTCTAAAGTTGCTCTCCCCCTTCTCAAAGGCTGGCCAAAGACAGAATGAAAGGGAAAGCTTCCTTAGCACTGGGGCTGGAACTGTTTGACCCTCAAGAAGCTGTCCTGGTTGCTTAAGGCCCACTTCATCAGGAAGTTATCTTCTAGGTACCTTGCTAGCTCCCCTTTACTAGTGGGCTATTCTCAGTTTCCCAAAGGGTTAAATTGTGTTCTCTCTGGTAAGCTTCTCAAACAGGTATTCTTTTTAAGAGCTGCAAAGCTTGGGCTGAAATGGCCTGGAGCTGTTCTGGACCCACAAATATTCCCCTTCTCAGCTAAATGGCAGATTACTTTGCTTATATGATTGCAAGGGCTATCCCATGATTCAAATCAGCTCTGCTGCAGCAGTGGCTGCCTTTGTCACCAGCATCTGAAGACTCCATTGGCCTAACTGTGGTCTGACTGGTCTTTCAGACATTAACACTGGAGAAAGGCAATACAAGCAAATTTTGAAAGGCCTGTCTTGAAAGCATGAGACAGGCAGTAATTCAACTCAGCTTCAAGCAGCAGGGACAGTCAAGGTAAAGGTCCCCTACGCTCCTCTCCACTCCAAAAATACCTCTGTAAATTTTTCCGAGCTGGTCAAGAAATAAGACTGTGATGGTCTGAAAGCAGAATCTGCTGCTTCAGATGGTCACTTATCATCCTAAGAAAACTGAAAATTAACACAGACTTCTTCCCGTGAAATACCTGGCATGAGAAAGGGTTGATCCTGCAATTATTTCCCATGATAAGAGGGGTGCAGGGCATTGCTCACAAGCCACTGCTGATGGGCAGGTGTTCTCAAGCTATTACTGCTGTCAGGTATTGGGGCCCTGGGACATGGAAGTGGAAAGAAGTTCTTTGCTTTGTTCAATTTTCTCTTGTGTAACTTTAGAGATTCATACTGTATCACAGAGCCAACAATGCTGTTCACACAAACCACTTACCAGTAGATTTCTGCCTGCCTCTATTTGGTTCATATTCAAAACTCTGTGAGAGATACATTTTCAGTATCATTTGCATTACTCTGGACCATTTATTAATTGTTTGTTAGGATACACTATGCCCAGAATAGATTAAAAAAACCCCAACAATTATTGTACTGGTTCCATACAGACACCACACATGCTGACTCAGGAAGGTTTATTAGCAGGAAAAGTAGCTATTTACCTGTTCATCTTCACTGTCTGTCCCGCCTAAACTCAAAGAGCTATGACGCTGAACAGGGTTGGAAGACTGTGGGATAAAATAAGGAAGAGGGTAAGTCAAGGGAAGTATTACACTGAATTATCTGGGACTGGATATCCAGTTATAATTATGAGAAAACACAAGAGGAAAGATGAAGGAAAGGTCACTGTGCCTCAAAGAAGAGGTTTATTTGTTTATTTGGGATCAAATGTAAGGTAGGGGAGCTTTATCCCACTATGAAATATGCCATGAAGGTTGACCACATGAGGCAATATATTTTATGAAGTTATTTTGGCTTGTTGTTTTAAGATCCTCAAATTTACAAACACTCCCATGTTCACTCAAGTCCAAAATCATGTATCTGCTGTGAGAAGGCAATTCTTAAGAAAGAAGATAACCCAAACCTCCTCCGAGTCCCATCAGGACCTACTCTCCTCATACTGTCAATTCAACTGTCAATTCCTGTCAATTCAACTCATATCACCCTTTGAGCTATTTTATTCCAAACCCAGTAATCGTTTAAGATTCTCTTGCAGTCGCTATTATTTTTGTTTCCCTCACTAGCCTTAAAACACCAAAAAATTCTTCCCCTTTCACAGGTGTAGGAAACTGTCAGTCCTTCCAGCTCTTTCAAGCTGGAAGACATGGGAAGTTCATGGGAGTAGCTCAGTTTGGTCTTGGACTGGAACAGTCACAGTAACACAACGCTGTCCCGTGAATAATTGACTTTTCATGCTTTCTGCCGTATAGACCTGCCAGGAGAGAGCACCTTGCCAAAAGGCACTGAGAGTTGTCAGAGCAACTGAACTTCTATCCTCTTTCCCTAATGGTATAGGTCACGACTGTCCTAGCACTGGTCTACAGAAAAGCATAGAAAATTGTACTCTGAAGGGGTATTTCTAAGGCCACTTTCACTGTGACAATTCCACAATCCACCTAGGTAATTTGTTCTAGTTCTGACTGATCTGTTCCATCAGATTTTACCACAAGCAAGCAAAAAGGTCTTCCCCTTTTCCAAGCAGATTTTATCTTTTCTGTAGAGGTGATCACTGAAGTGACATAACAATTATACCTTGCTTGGTGAATCTGTCAGAACTTCATGAAGGGTTGAAATTTCAGGAGGACTTCTAGGCAAGCCATCATCTTCAGAAACAGCACCTGCATCTTCCAGTTTCTTTCCAGTTATAACAAGAGGAGGCGATCCAAGTCTGATGTTCTGCTGCAACTGAAGCTGTGGTTGAAAAGAAATTTAGAATAGAGACTTTCAATGGCATTATTTATAAGGGACATTCTGGACACTTTTACCCCAGTTGCTCCCATTAGGCACACAGAATCTCTTAGTTAACAGAAATACTTAAAGAAACAAACCATTTACAGAAAATAACCATTAATAATATTCTACTCAGTTACGTTCATCAAGGACCCATCATTAGAACTGCCCTTGGTACAGAATTAAAATCAAAATCAGTTTTATTCAGTAAGTTACCAAAGACAGAAATTTCACCATTCCAGAAAATTTACAGCAGTTTAACTCAGCTTAAATTTAAAACTTAAAAAAAAAAAAAATCTAGGTTTAATTATTCTTTAATTACATGTATCAGGATGTCCCAAAGTGTTGTCAGTCAGCAGCTCCCAACCTCAGGTTTCTGTGGTCAGCATTCCTTCACAAAGCCCTTCCAAATATTGAGAGCTTGTCACCAACCTGTCCCGCAAGAATAGCTGAGTCTCACTTTTTATACAAAGACAATTTAATATTTCTAGTCCACCCTAATTAATTTGCTTGTTAATATTCTCCAGCATCACATCCTGGTCCTGTCTACAGCAAGAACGATAAAGGCAGCCAGGAACAACTCTGTCTGTAAAGGAGTTTGGGGATTCTTTTCCAAGATTGCACAGAAGAATGCTCTGGCAGGCCCTGACCCTAGAAAAATAAAACAAAGTCTGCAACCTCACAAGCAGCCAGATGTTCCCTCAAACTAGAAAAGTTCAGATCTCAGGAAACACCATTACAAAAATGCTTGGCTTAAGTCTGTCGGCTATGTCAAAGCTGGAATAGAAACAAGTCTGAACAGAAACTCTGTCAGTCAAGTAAAAACGTCTCAACTGACTATTCCCAAGATAAATATGCAGACCTGTTTTTTCTATTTTTTTTTTTTTTTGGCTTATTAAACCAGATTGGGCACTTCTAGGGCTAATTCTGTGCTCTTCTGCAAGCTGTGCATTCATTTAGATCTCTGTAAAATAGATCAAAATAGCTGCCATTCATATTCAGCAAGATGCACTTGGAATATAATTCCTATAGATCTAACAGCCACACAAGGCAGCACGATCATAGAATCATAGAATGGTAGGGGGTGGAAGGGACCTCTAGACATCATCTAGTCCAACCCCCTCCCTCCCCGCACAAGTAGATTTGCCTAGGGCAGGCCACACAGAAACAGACCCAGGCAGGTCTTGAAATTTCATCTCCAGAGAAGGAGACTCCACAAGCTCTCTGGGCAGCCTGTTCCAGGCTCTGTCACTCTCACAGTGAAGAAGTTTTTCCTC
>JAAGNO010024299.1:61135-103480 GCA_033439905.1 Ceryle rudis
CTCTCTGGGCAGCCTGTTCCAGGCTCTGTCACTCTCACAGTGAAGAAGTTTTTCCTCATGTTGAGGTGGAACTTCCCTGTGTTCCAGTTTGTGACCACTAACTCTCATCCTATCACAGGGCACAACGGAAAAGAGACTGGCCCCTTCTACTTGACACTTGATGTTTGTAAACATGAGTAAGATCCCCTCTTAGCCTTCTCTTCTCCAGGCTAAACAGACCCAGGTCTCTCAGCCTTTCCTCTTAAGAGAGATGTTCCAGTCCCTTCATCATCCTCATAGCCTCTGTTGGACTCTCTCTAGTACTTCCCTGTCCCTCTTAAGCTGGGGAGACCAGAACTGAACACAATACTCCAGAGGTGGTCTCACTAGGGCAGAGTAGACAGAATAGTCACTCTTTAATCCACCAGTCCCCCAGTTCAAACAGCTTTCTTACCCATAACAATCGAAGAAGTATCACAAGTACAATCTGCAAAAGCAGGATTGATGACAAACTGCACAAAGATTGTGATATATGGGCAAAACAAGACATACAAATACAACGTATTCGTGCACTTCATGGGAAGGAAAATTCAGAAAGTCAGTTTTGCTTTTCTCTCTTTTCACAACTTCCTGCCTTTGATTTATTAGATTTATTACATGCAGACAGCAAAGTGTTGTGGGGGAAACTCTGAATTTACAGTCTGTCTTCTACTGGTAGAAGTTAATTTACATTACTAAGAAAATAACATCTTTTATTAGTGCTTGGCTTTTATTCTGACAAGAGTCAAGCTCACAGAAAAAGGCTGTCTATTATGGCTATAAAAATAATGCTGGCAGTATTACATTACCACGCATGATGATGGATGGATGGATGGATGGATGGATGGATGGATGGATGGATGGAGGAAGAGAGGGCACAGTGGACTGGAAACAGCATGAAAAGAGCTTTTTTTCTCCAGCAAAGTTCTTGGGATATATAAACATGATTTCTCCCACTACTCCTGTTTTTATACAAAAAATACCCTGAATTGAAGCTTAGCCTATTTTGCAGTCTTATGAAGGAACTAGTCCCTCTGAGCATCTTCTGTTACTTAACATGTGATGCAATTGTGTTTTGCAACATCAAGTTCACACTGAGCAACGGAAGAATTTTAATTTGGCTGCCTTATCAACAGTTTGTTTTCAGTCTCTGGAAAAACCTTAAATTTTTATCTCAGTGCTCTGAGCTGGGGAGTTATTTAAATGCAATTAATATAACCAACAGTTGATAAGGGAGCTGTCAAGGAGGGTTCAGTATGTGCCTTGGAAGAGGGAAATGATCTAGCAGAATAAAGTATCCTTTGCTGGCATAGATCGGAAGAATAATAATATAAATAAAGCTGTCACTAAGAATGCCATGACATATCCATCATCCCACACACTTAGAGCTGCTGTGCTAGCATATACAGTATGAAAACATCATAGCCAAAATTGCCAAAAAGAATAACATATAAATAATACATAAGGAAATACAGTGTAAGGGGCACGCTACAGTAGAAATAAACGGCCTTAACCCAAAAGCAGTAGCTATGAAGAATGGAAATCCCATTGGAAGAGGACATGCTCATTAAGGAAAGTTTCCAAGAGTCTGTGAACTGCATTCATGTCACTCACACTCTATGAGACGTGGACAAGGCTGAAAGCACCATGACTGCTCAAAGATGCACCTTCCAAGAGGCCAAACAGATCCGAAAGTAGCAAACCTGGCTTTGGACACTTTAGCCAACAAAATCTTAAGGCACACAGGACAGGAATCCAGCAACAGAGTTTCCCGTGAGACAGCTAGTACAAAGCAGCACCATGAATGAGGGGACAGTGTTCTCACCTGCAAAGTTTTCACTCTTCCAGGTATGTTTTCCTGAGACAACACGTCACCTGTCACGTTTCCTGGTGCAGACTCAAAAATGAAGACACTGTCATGGGACAAGGCTTTGTTTCCCATGCTTCCTTTGGGCCTGGTAAGGAAGGAAGAGCGGTCAGTGCACTGGGTACAGCCCCCCAATATTTCCCTGCATTACTTCACCAGGGCAGAAGGATCATAAGGAGGCCAGGGTGTGATGCATCTTGCTTAACTTCAGATTTGCGTGTGTTAGCTGTCTACAGTAGTCACTGCTAGCCCCTTTTATGCTCAAAAGGGAGGAAGAAATAGATTTTACCAGGCTGACCGAATGCAGGTGTCTCTTTTCAGATGTACTCAGAATCTGCATTCAACACCCAGGCCGGTCTCTGTGGACTAGAGAGGGAGCCCAGAGCCGTTCGGTCAGATGCTGGGATTTAGTTGGATACATGCCACCCTGAGAAGTGTCCATAGCACAGTGAGGCAACAGGAGTCCCCTGCCCTCCTTTGGTGGGAATGTGCTAGCATGACACATTCAGGATACAACCTTTGCAACCTAGTGTGTGTCATACCAAAGACTGTCATTTATTTTTTCCCTTCTTTCAAATGCCATCAGAACATGTGATTCCATTACACTAACAAACTTGATTCAAATTCTCCCACCAATAAAACCAGTCCTGTTCACTTGTATCATGAACATCACCAGATCCTAAGCGTATTAAAAAAAGTAGGTGGGACAAGTGTCCACGGCCACAGTTACATAGCTCTCCATGGGCAAGTTGAAGTACACAGGTAAGATCTTCCTGCTCTGTTTCTGTGCTTACTGGGGGTTCAGCCCAGTGAAGCACTGGTGAGTTCCCCCAACAGCCATCATCCGAGTTGTAACTGACTGACGTTGATTGGGGTTGGGCTATAAGTAGTGCAGGGCAAATTTTGCAATCAGATGGCACAACAAGGAAGGCTCCAAATCTTTTAAACAAGTTCCACCAGCATAGGCAGGCACTCTCTGTACATTACTTTGTCCAAAAGATCACAAGGATGGCCTCTACCAGGATTTCATTCTAGCCTTTAACTGGAAAGCAGCAGAGAATGCTCATGCTGTTGGCTGCCAGCCTCATAAACCACAAGTTACAAGGATTCCTTGGCTCAGCTGCTGCGCAGGCAACGCTCACTCCCTTTGAAAGCTGGACTCTGGGTAACAGGGGATGATTAGGCACAGAAGTCTGACAAGGAAAATGCAGTAGGTCTAACACTCTTCTGCAAGGAAATCAACAGAAGAGGTATCTGCTATTTGCCTAACCCCAGATTCTCTCTCTATTAAGAAGAAAGCCCTGAAACACTGTGAACTTTCATAAAGTAAACACACCATGTAAAAAACCCCAGACAAATGACTCTTTTCCCTCCTGCATCTCCTTTCTTCACATCTCCAGAGACATCTCCTTTGCTTGTCTAAGCCTCCTGTTGCCCGAAGGTGTAGTCAACCAGTATATACAGTAATACTGAGTCTCACACTAGGGCAAAATAATTTTGCTCTATGCTTATGTTGTGTCAAAGACAATCTGAGCTCTTTCTCTCACAGCACAGGTCAGATTTTGTGCTTCTTTTCGTTATATGCAATAGTTGATGTCTGTGTTAGTTTATAGGACAGCAGTTCCACACACAAATAAGGCACTTGACTTATTTCATCATTAGTGAATAAAGCTATCCCCTTTTTTTTGTGTTTCATTTTTGAATCCTTTTCAGCATGAAAGAGACTCTAAATGGGCAAGACATAATTTTACTGCATTCAGAAATACACTGTCATGCAGCTTTTATTTGCTGTAATGTATATTCATTATTACTTGGCATATTTTGTTCACTGCAAAGAATGCTTGTGCATTAGGATGTATTAACCTTTTTAATTGGGGATTTCCTCACTTCCTTTACTTGGGATTCTTTAGGAATAAGAGCTGAGGTTTCCTTGTTCTTGAGGCTGCCAGTACAAAATCTCTTTCGTTCTTGCTCTGTGTATATAGCATATGTGGTTGCAAGAGAATTACTGTATTTTCTTCTGGCAGTCACAAAAAGAGCGATGGATTTAATACAGAATTAACTGCAGCTTTAGTACAGATGAGTCTCTTAGGTGTGAATATACATTCATGGGTAACGCCAGGCAATGTATTTATATTTGTGCTGAAGCTGAAGATGCACTGTTAGCTAAACCCCGTGATGTTTTAGCCACTGTATCTCCACACTGCTTTCCCTATACAAACGCTGAATTCATTCATTGTGCATCAGCACTCGAGCTGCCACGACTGAGGAAGTGAGGGGACTCAACAGCCAGCAATAAAGCTGCTCCTAAACTCACCATGGCCTGTGCTATCTTCCTATTGCTGCAACCCCACTCAGTTTATTAGTGCTTGAGGCAGGGGGAAGAAAGGTGACAATTCCTTCAGGCAGCCACTCTCTCAAAACCAACTGCAGCCTGCCAAAGGAGCGAGCATTCGTTATAAAGACCAGGACGATTTTACATATTGTCCCAGCAGTTTTTCCTATTCAAAGCTTTTTAACTGGGATATGACTATTTGGGACCTGATTTTCCTCCACGTAAGGTCTTTTATCCTTTTGATGATACAGAAATAAGTCGTCCATGGCACATGCTTAAACTTTGCTGTCAAAGGTTTTCCATTCAAATCTCATGCCTCTCAGAAGATAAAGAGGCAGTGGCACATAATGTTCCTTTCCCCTTCACAGATGCCCAACCCCATTGATTTCCTGCAGCACCTTGATATCTGGGCACATTCCTTTGGCTGTTACAAGCAGCATTTGGCACAACTGGGGGTTTGGTCCCTCGTTGGTGTTCAGAAAAGTTAAGTTTTAAAAAGATTACAAAGTTAAAAAAAAGACAAAACCAAAACAAGGAGAAAAAAAGAAAGCCAGCGCTTCTGCCTCAAGAACAAACAAACAGCAGCATTGTTCTGGGACTGGTTTTGATATTCTGCATGCCAGAAATTGCAAAGCTCAGGGTCCTGCTATAAACCCTTCAGAAGCTGTATTTCCACTGGCTTTCAGGATCAGGTTTTCCAAAGGATTACGTCGGTCAGTCTCTCTAGGTACTTACACAGGGCGCCTATGCCACGCAGGGTCTGGACACGATAGGGTTTTCAAGTAGCACAAACATTTACTCTAATTTTTTAGATAGCCCCTTTAATCCTATCTCTAAGGGAAAAAAACAGAAGGCTTTTACTCACTTCCTGATCTCTGATCTTTCAAAGCAGTTCATAATCACTGGAGGATAGTGCTGAGGTAAACAGCAATTGGACTTGAACTGTGTGGTTAAGGGCAAGAGAAAGAGTTTGCACCCACACTGCCTCTGGAGCAGACAGCTGATCCAAAGCCAGATCCCTTCTATGGGCTGATGGGCCAAGCTCAGTTCTTCCTAAGCTTTTTGGACTGGGTTAGCTGAGTCACTCTAATTCTCCTTACCTCAGAGGACTGGTTGTGTGGTCACTTACTCTGTTGCGTTACTCTAACGAACAATATAATGGGATTGGTGTTTCGCTCACAGATCCTTTCCACGATGCAGTTGCATGAACACAACAGCGAGTGGGGAAAGGTGGGGCAAGGAGGAACAAGAACCCATGAGAAAGTAACATCTATAAGCTGTTCAACCAGAAGAAATGCAGCATCCAGCTCCACCGTTTTATTTGATGATATGAAGCATTTGGCAGCAATGCTGATTTCAGCATGTCCCACTCTAGTCACCTATTCATGCCCTCTGCCGGTGTCACACCCATCCAGTGTCCCCTCCAACAAAACACTGCAAGCCACAGGATGTGGCCAGTGTTTTGTCACACTTAGGGGGCTCAGATTAGAAAACAGCCAAATTATATGTTGCTAGATACTGATCCGTGAGACCCCTGGGGAGAGACACAACCACGTTCAGAGGGTTGTCCCACCCCAGACTCAGTCAGAGACATGCAATGGCAGTGTTGTGTAGCTTGATGGTCTAAGGTTATCACCGAAGCCGTGCTAGCAGTGCAACCTCATAGCTTGCATTACACTAACTGAAAAGAGGCCAAGTTTTTGAACTAACGTAATTCAGGGATCTGAGAATTGATTGCTCTGGACACACCTTGAGGACTTGCAAACATCAATCACCTGGTGCAGCCCTTCAAGGGTAGCTGACACAAAGCTAGAGGGTTTCAGTTTTTATCTATACCTAAATGGCTAAAAAAGACCTGAAAGTTAAAGCAGCAATCTCATACTGATAATCCACCAAAAATATTTCTTTCCCTTTACCCCAGCCATGACAGAGGGCACCACTGATGCTAAAAAAGAGCAACTCAACTTCATACGTATCCTCTGTACTAGCACTACTCCATCATCACCCTCTTGTGCAGTTGCTGCTGATAGGACCTTCCAGGACAGATTTCAAACACTAAAACCAATTGAAACAATCTGGGCTATCTGCGGTTTTAGACTGAGAGGTTGGATCACCCCTGCCCCTGGTGAAGCCCTAGCAAAGAAAGAGGAAATTCCTGGAATTCCTTCATCAGCATTAGGGCTTGTTTTGCAAAAACTTGGACAGAGGTTGCTCCTAAGGGGCCAACTCATGCTTGCATCCTACTGCTGCGAGAGGTCCGCTTTTATTTATTTATTTTCCTTCCCCACCAGCTTACCCAGCCTCCTTTGGTGAATGCAGCGCAGTAGTGTTGAGCACAGAGATGCTGACATCGCTGCTGGACTGGCTAGGTTTTAAATTACTCTCCCCCCTGGGAGGTGGAGTCTCTTTCCTTTTCTTCTTGGCAAAGAAGTTCTTGAAAGTCTGAAATTTGGATTTTTTCTTTCCTGCAAGATGAGGGGAAAAAAAAAAAATGATGGAAATTGGAGGTGTTGCTTAGCTTGGAGAATGTTATCTCTTAAATTCTGGAGGAAGCCTCAAAGCTAGAGCAGCCCATTCAGTTTTAGTCAGCTCCTTTGTAAATAATTCAGTGCTGGAGTCCAGTGAAAGGTGAAGCTGCAGTTCTTGCCTTTGCTGTCTATAAAGCAACGCTGGCATTAAGCTGACAATAGTGGTGCCTACTTAGGTTCCAGTTTATGAAAAATACACCTTATGTAGAGAACCTATCTACCTACAACTGAACAGTGACCATGTCAATCATACTTGATATATTTTCAATTTAAAAAATTATATCAGTGTCTAACTCTCATTGTTCTTTACTTGGTGTGGTTTAGTTCTTCTTTCTCTTTACTCAGTGCTGTAAGGAGACAACACCTGAGGGATATTCAACATTTAGCAAAAAGATTGAAACTGGCAAAAGAATTTATAAACTCTAAAACCAAAATATGTTTCCACATTAAATCACTGCCCCAAAATAAAGATCAACAACTCCTCCAAGGACAATGGAACAAACTTAAATTAAGATACTGCTCTGCAGGACATGAAATCCCCAAACATAGCAGCCCTAAGAACATAGTTAGAAAACTGTTCATCTGATTTCAGATTTTCCACTGTCCACGTGAAAATACAAAAAGAATAAAACACGCCATACAAATCATTACTGACCTCTTTCACTTTTAATAACCTAAGATACTTCAACATTCTTATTTATATTTTCTTTCAGCACACAAGTGCTGCATTTTGTCACTGACCCTTACACTGAGGGGTCAGTTTGGAGTGGTTTGGGCCAAACTATTGTACTAAGACCCTTGTGATTGACTTAAATACATATGCAGAGCAATAACATCACTGCATATCTGAGCCAACTTCATTGTACAATTAATACTTTACAGCAGTTGGCGTAATAAATGCCCACAGCTGGAGGATTCCTTCATAAGCAAGGCATTATTTCAACACAATTATTGTCTTCTCCCAGCAATGATTTAGTCGGTGATGCTCTGTCTCAACGTGTGCCCTGTACGTGTAGGGATCTCTGCCAATGGGCCTTATCTGGGCTGAAACTGTGCCACCACACAGCTGCGTCAGACAGTAGCCACTGTGAGAAATAAACAATGATACTGGGATCTACTCACCCTGTCTCCTCCCTGCTCTGAAGACCAGTGCCAGCACCATGCATCAGGACATAGAAGGATGCTGTGACACCGGCCAGCAGGGACTGATGAAATGGCTACCTCTCTGCAGAGCAGCAGCAGCCAGGGAAGACCTGCACATTGCTTTCCAAGGGACTTGGGCTGCCACTGAAACCAAACTATCTGTCAAACCATATAGAGCAAAACTATCTATGGGAGTCCCACTCAATGAGTAATAATGGGATGTGGCTCTCCAATGGAGGGTTTATTAGTGGAAGACCTTTTTGTCTTCCACTGCTGCTTATCAGGCAGTAAGTGAACAAGATAGTCACAGAAAACATACAGGTTGTATTGCCTGCCCCAGACTACGGAGCTGACCCCAAGGCTTTTGAATTTGTTAAGACTCTCACAGGACAAAATGAGTTTCATGCTGCACCCATAGCAAGAACTGGTAAGAGAAGACATGTCACACAGGGACCATAAGCCCATAGTGTCCTTCAAATAAAACAAGCGTGTTGAGTGTCCTTTAGAGAGTCTTTAGAAATGCCTCCCTACCATTACTGCCATTTATATCAGCAATTAGACAATGTACATGGTGTTCTCCCAGGAAACTTGTCAAAGCCGAGTTGGTCTATTTTAGATGAGCATAATAAAAGAGGGAAAAGTTTTATGAAAGCAGTGTCCCAAAATTATCAGTTCAGCAATGTCTGTAAACACAGTCCAATGACTCAAAGAACAAAATGGCACACTTTGCTATGTGCAGAGAGCTCTGCAACTTAAAGGCAGTCTGAATAAAATAGAAAGACACCGTCCCATACAGTGGTCAGCTGACAGTGGTACAGACAGAAAGCAAGTTTGATTCTAGTGCAAGTATTACTGAGGAGCTTAATTAGATGCTGGTATTTCCAGAGAACCAGGGGAATGTTTAAAAAAACCCAAAAAAACCCACAACATAACAACAACAAAAAAAGAAGTGATCTTAAGGACATTTAAGAGAAACAGACATAAAGTCCTACCACAAAGGATAACACTGCCAAGGTAATACTCCAACTACTTGTTTAGATCAGAAGTGGTGCTAACTTTAGAATGGAGCCCAGGGAAAGGATTTGCAAACACTGCCAATGAGTAAACCTCAGCTGGCATGGGACAACACTTGAGTATCGCTGTGCAACAGAGAGTCCTCTGATGCAGATACATCAGTTACTTCAGTGCCTTCTCTTCCTCTTCAGCTGCGCCCTGCTCAGCTTCATGCCTTCAGCTGTTTCAGATCAATGAGAAAACAGTAAGTTTCCCTGCAGTTCCAGAAGACAGGCACTTGCCATATTATTATGCAAAAAAAGATAAAATCACTGCTAGACACTTAGTGCTGCATGCAGATGAACGCTGAGGGACTGCTCTGTGTGAGAACACTTGGCAATAAAGACACGGTTCAGAAAGACTGTGTTCACATTTGTTTCCCGCTGCGAATGGTTGTGCGCTGGTTTCACACACCGTTAAAAGATGTCACGTTTAATGTAAAGGTGCCTGTATTTCAGTGCACTGTGAAGTAGCTCAATATATCACTAAACTGGTAGAGTGCTCCATTATACTTGAACTAATAATATACAAGAGGAACTTATTACTTAAAACGGAAAAAATTCATTGCGTAACAAAAATCCAGTCAAAGCAAGGAGAGAAAACCCAAACTCAGATATCTGTTCCTATTTCCCCTTCACCCACTGATGAATAATGACTCATGACTTTTGAATTCTTATGGTTAGCAATCTTTAATTTTATGGTATTAAAAAGAAAAGATTAAATTTAGAGGCTACTGCCCTAAAAAGCAACAGCCTTCCCCAAAATTAGCTGCTTGGGCTAGCTATGATTTAGCCCAAAGGAACAGAAAAAGAGCAGGAGTAAGTGCTTTGCCATCTCTGTAAAGTCTGTTTATTCTGTATTTTTTACTGCTGTGTACCACCTATTTCACTGTTTCTCCTGTGCACAAAGAGAATTAATGAATGTATTTCTGCTCTTTGCATGGTTCCTCCCGATAGTAAGATAGAAGAGAAAAAGATGTGATAAACTAGGTTACAAATTTAAGAAACCAGCCACTCCTGGGCATCCATCATTACATTTCCTTCATCCCTACCTATCTGCCATGCAGAACTCAACTAATAGTCACCTTGTCATTTGCTTCTCTCTTCTACCAATATTCTGATGGTGGCAAATGTATTTCTAAAATATAAAGCAAGACAACCTTTGAAGGACAAACTTTTAAGACAATTGCAAAACCTTATCCAAAGAAAAGGGAAAAAATCAAGTGATGTGACAGCCACTTCTTCTGAAATGCTTCAGCTGCCGTGCTCTTCTTCATATTCACCGCTCTCCTCAAGAATAGTCTGACCACTGGCAAAAGGGATTCCTTTAATTAAGACAATCTTTGGCATAAGTAGGATACTTTCCTTTCTTGCTCATTATTCCACTCCCTCATGGCCGTTTCCATCAGCCCATGCCACTGGATTAAAGAATAAGTAACAAATAGTTGTCTGTGGCCAGGAGCAGAGAATGAGGCTGCAGTGAGGGTACTGATACAGCTCCCACAGGCAGAGGCTGGCTAACAGCCTCAGCTCCCAGCTCCGTAGGATCCATCCAAGCAGGCACAACAATCAGCCCTTCAAGCTCTAACGTCCTGCTTGTGAAAATCCAAGCCACAAACAAAAAGAATATCCTCCATCAGGTTACGACCCTTCAGTACTTCAGACTAAAAGATCCTTCCCGTAATATTACCAGCTGACAAAGCCATACAGAGTTTTCTTTTACACTACAAAAAAAACAAAACAAAACTGCAAAACAAGTCATTACAGGCCGCTTAACCTGAAGAAGGTAAAACTTGACTTCCAAATCAGCTATACATTTGGAGAACAACTGCTTACCTGTGCACTCTTCAACTGTCTCTCCTGGTTCAGGTGACTGTGTGACCTCCATAGGCCCTGTAGCCATGATATAGTCACTGAAATAGAGACAAAAGCCTCAGTTAAACTTTAGTCCGCCTTCCCAGCTGAATATGGTCACACCCGAGATGAGGAAAGAACACGGCTGGATCCTGGGATAGCCAAATGCTTATCACAAACATGGCCTGCACACTGTTTTTGCACTTTGGCCACAGAGCTTTTCCTCATTTTTCAGCCACACTTATTTCTCCAGCCAAAACTAACAAATCAGTCTAATTTCTTCCCAGTACCTCTCTCTGTTTAGGAAACCAGGATCAAAGTTTGCCTTAATGAAAGATGTCATTAAACTTGCTCAGCAAAGACTGTAATGCTTCTCAGTCTCAGAATAATGAATCTTTACGATTGCTCTTTGCTAGAGAGTGACAGCTCCCTCAAACTGAGGGTTCATGTCTTACAGTGTCCTCGCAGCAGGCACCAGACTAGTCTGTCAGCATTATTAAAATTAGTTAAGCATCAGCACTGGAGCATCATCCTGGGGTATGCTACAGTTGTGGAAACCAATAGATCAAATTTATTTTGGATCTAGTGCAATCAGCTTTTAGCCACAAGGTTTGAAACCTTATCGCTATTGATCAACCAAATTAGCTGATGGCATCATCTTCCTCCCCTATGAGAACAAAAGTTCAGCCTAGTTTTAAGATCATTCAATGTTAACTGGCTCCACTTTGTATTTTCCAAGACTCCTAAATGGGTGTCTGTCAGAGACAAAGGAATTCAGCAGCAGACCACAAGAGTTACAGTACAAATGTCAAGCAACAATGGAAATGCGACAGTTTAGCAGGGCAGCTCATAAATACTGCCCTTTGTTCTGGAAGATGTCTAGGTGATACATTTACATAGTTAGCAGTTCCAATATGCTGTGTCAGGACTAAGAAATCTTTTTGAAAAAATGGAAATACCCAAAAGCAAATCCTGCTCCCTTTTCTGCATAGACCTCATCTAACAATTTTCCACCTCAAAATGGTACAACAGTACTGCCAAGTTAAGTATCTCAACAGCAAGCAAGACTAGGATTCTATACTAATTTGGCCAATCAGTAAGCTGTTTCTCCTGGATCACCCACACGTTCTATAATCTGTCATGCCCAAAAGCACTTAAGACTTTCTTGTGATTGCACAACCTCAGATAACCTTAAAAAAGTGCATGGTATCAGAGGCAGAGGTGATTGGACTGTCAAAAAAAAACCCCAAAAAGCATATGAGAGCAGACCATGGAGGCAGAAGAGGCAGGGCTCCTGAGAAAATACAGACCACAGCATGAGCTGTCCCTGCACTAGCCCCATAGATACACAAACTGCCACGCTGCAGAACTGTAGGTAGAAGTGAAGGAGAAAGAATGCAGTTTTCTTCTGCTTTTTCTAAGAAATTATCTGTGAGCAGTGAACACAGGAGATCGTTAACATGCTGTCGTTCCAGTCTCATCTCAGCTTGCTAGAAGCAATGAAAAAGTCATTGCAGCAACCAGGACTGATTATACTTTTTCTAAATAAGATGCATTGAGGATGTTTTTGAACCGTTTGACAACATTGAGAAGCAACAAAAAATAAAGACTTTTTTTCCCTTTCGGATGATCATAACTATTCAACTCTCTTCTCTTTTTTCCCCCCCATGTCTTGTCAATTATCCATGAAAGTGTCTGCATTTTTTGATAGGCTGATAATGATCACTATTCTCATAGAGACTCTTTCTCTGTATTAAAAAACCCCTTTGATTCCAATTTCCCCCCTCAGCTTCTTACACCATCCATATTGACTATGTTAGGTTTTTCTTGAGGGAATGGGAAATGCATTTGAAATAAATCAAGAAATTTATTGACAAATTTACAAGGACAAATTGCCAAGTCCCCAGATTTAACCTTATTTTCACAGAATGTGAGTGGGCCCTGACATTTGGCTCATTTGGACCTCTAACTTCTGCTTTACTCACCTTCAATAAAATCAAAGCAAGAGATGATGCTGCTTTCAGGTCTTGCTTTGTTTTCACGGGCTCTACATTTATTTAAATTACTTGAGCATTTCAGCTGCTCACTCAGAATTCTTCCAGCCTTTGGAGCTATTTTGACTGCTGTGTTTATTATAACTGCAAGCATTTATTTCCACTTGGTACATCTTTTATACAAGTAGAACTATAATTGCAAAGCAGTTGCAATTATAGCTCTGCTCTGAGGCAGTCCCTTCACAGTCAAATCAGCTCCTGCATTAACTTGATTTTATAGATGAGTTCTCTGGGGCATTTGGAGATAAAGTGTCAATTGCAAGGGTGCATTGGTTGTTTGCAAATGTGCCTAATGGGTTTTGGACCTAATGGTGCCTTTGTGTACCTCATCACAGTACCATCTTTCCAGAGAACAGTGACTTGAGCCGAGAGAAACCACCACAGATTTTTCCAAGCTTTAAGTTAGCAAGTATTTAAATGACAACAACAATGATTATATATTTACAGCAAAGCGTAAGTTCTATCATTAAAAGCTTGATGACATACATGAAGGAAAGTTGGCAATTAGATGACACTTAGATTTCAAATTCTGGTGACAGCGAGTCGTACTTTACAGAGAACAGCTAACAAACATTCTGAGCCACAAACCCTAGCCTGAGGGTGATTGTAATGGAGAAAAAGAGGACAAAACCCCATCAATACAAATACATGCGAGTGCACAGGCATTAACTGATCGAACCTTCAGACATTCACCACTTCCAGGCCTTAATGACAACTGACAGACACAGCGTCAGGAGGTATCAATACCATGGATGTTTGGTTCAATCAGCTGTACTAACCATGTGCACCCTGTGAGCCTTACCAAAGCATTACGCCATTAGAGACCGAGTTTTAAACAAATACTGTATGCACATTGATTTTCAGCAATAAAAGTATCGGGTTAAATAAATGGCCATTTAAAAAAGTATTTCTGATACTGGGAGATGCTAGAGGACCACTGGGAAAAGTTGCTCACAGAGGGGTGAAGGAGACTGTCTCCTCAGCGGGGGAACAGTCAAGGCAAAGCAGTGACAGACAAGAGTTGCCAGCCAAGGTAGCAGAGTTGGCAAGTCCCAGCTACTGTTTGCTTTCCATTAGAAGTGGAACAGTGGTCACATTTCCCCAGTCTGCAATTTTCTAATCATGTTCTTAATCCTCTCTCAAACCACATCTGCAATCCCTGCCTATGCACAGGCTCCTGCTGCAGAAGTCACGGTACAAAAAAGAAGCTGAGTCTCTGCTAGACACCTTAAAAGCCAGGCCTGGCCCAGTATATCCATTACAGGAATTCCTGTGTAAGGCCATGGAAAAGACTGAGAGCTTACTGAGAGCAGCAAGGATTGACTACATGGTGTTCACCTCTCCTTGCACGAGGTGATGGGCTGGATTATTACACCGATGAATTAATGAAATACACTGAAGTAGCTTCTTATACAGATGCAATCACAATAATAAACCTGACATTACTAGATCCTATTTGCACTGCTGGGGGCTATTGTAAAGCAATAAAACTCCTACAAAGATGCAGGGCTTGTCTTACTTTCAAAACGGGCAACAGGACCCAGTTAGCAATCATCACTCCCCTCACCTGGTTCGATGCTTTAGATTTAGGCTCCCTGCTATCCCATACAAACTTCCATTAATAACCCTACTGTGTTGCATGCACTTGGAGCTCTTCAACTCAGTAAAGGAAATAATGACTCTTAAGAGAAAGAAACAAATCTCAAGGAACAGGAGAAATATCCTCATCTCCCTTTTACAAACTGGGGCAGCTGGACAGGTATCTGGAGTGCTCTATGGGATGGCAATGACAGGGCAAAAGAAGTCCTTCCCAGGGTGGTGTTCTGACCATTCCCTTTTCCCATCTGAGTACATTACTGAATACACACATCACGGGGTGGGGGGGATTATAAAAGCAGAAAAGCCAATTCCCTTTCACTGCTTGGTTTGTGTATTTAAGGACTCCTGGGAAGTTAACACTGTACAGGACTCAAGTTTCCTGCTTTTAACAAAGGCCCAAGACAAACATAAACCCTTTCTGCTCAGCCTCACAAAAGGGATACAGCCTCCTTGCTGTCTCTCCAGTGGAGCAGAAGACTTGGAGACTGCACAGCAAGCAAGCTCCTACCTCACCTTTAGTGGTTCTTCACCTTGAGTCCCATGCTTCTGTACAAGCATTCCGGAAGGCCTTATGACAGAGAGATCAAAGGAGATGCTGAACCCTGAACAGCCTCCTTCCTATCAAATACATTCTTGAGGAAATAGACTCAAGAATAGGAGGCACTGCATTCAGTTACCATCTCCATAGCCTACAGAAGACAGAAAATGGCAAGCAGCCAAGAAAAAGAGGTGACATTTTTGCCTGGAGCTTTTAAAGACCTAAATAGGTCTTTAAAAATCCTTCATGCTACAAAAATTATTTGAAATCAAGTTTATGTTCCAGATTTCAGGACACACACTTCACACAGCAAGATGGATCATCACAGGGAAATGTATGTCCCTCATCTGGTCCTCTAGGCCACCACCCTGCAGCCAGCCTCCCCCAGACCACACTTCAAGCTACTGCAGGACCTCAGAGAAAGCCCCTCTATTTCTCCTGAGCCCTGAGGTTCAAAATATCACAGAATGCAGGATGGTTTAGTATTCAGATTACATTCTGCAGCAAAAGGTGACTGACAGGTTAAATTTTTACTGTGTTTTATTAAAGCAAATTAGAGGACTTTGTTCTGACAAAATGTGGTTGATTACTTTCCTTTCTGGGAACCCTACAGGCTAACTATCAATGAACTCATTAATCCAGTGACCGTTAAGTGAAGTTTACCCACTGCAACTTCATGGAACAGGATTTCAGAGTCAATCATAAAGCAAGAACAGAGCCAGCAAGATTTCTATTCAATTTTCACATACCTTGAGCGTATCAGATACTCAACAAAGCTCTCTTTGCTCTCCATGCAATAAGCTGAGTGACTGTACCTCTAGGTCCATGTTCAAGGAACATGCTGAACAGTGTGGGACTCCCCAGACAACTTTGCTGAAACAGAGCACAACCCAGCATGACAACAGGAACTGGGATCTGGCCTTGCACAGCTGATCCCATTGTACTCTTCCTGAGTGCAGTGTTTCTGGGATGAAATTCCTGGTCTGTTTTGACAGCCCCTAGCTGGACAGTGACTGGTTTAGCTGGGCATAAGGGAATAGCACAAACAGTAGTTTACATGAGGACTCTTGCTACTGACTCTGCTGGTAACAGTAAGGGGAGGACTTCACAAAGTTAATTAATATTGCTCTTGTAATTGACAAGGAAGGAGAGGGAGTTTAAGAAAGTTTAAAGTCCTTTCCCAAGGATCACAAAAAATACAGCAATAATAGCCATCAGGAAGTCTGGATAAGTAACTAGATAACATTTCAAGTCGATAAAATACTCTTCCAGGATCAAGTAGAGGGTCATAATTCCCCATACCAACAGACAACATTCCTCTCCTACCCCTGACAAGAAATCCAGAGCAAACAACCATTCACACAGAGATTGATTCATAGCCTTCACACTTTGCCTTCAGACAACAGACCCTCACCACCCTCTGTCCCCACACCTTTGCTTCTCCAAGAAGGCGGAAGATGGGTCCCAAGGTGCTGAACTATTTTTACCTACAATCTGCTTTGAGAAGCCTCTGTCTTAACAGCAATTCTGATGGATTTCTGCTATTCAGCAGTGCCTGAAGCATTATGTGCTGCCCTCCCAGTGAGTGTGTGTGTAACTCTAATGGAAAGCAGCTGGTGGGCTGAAGCTGACTTAAAAAAAAAAAAGTATCAGGAGGAAATGCCTTTCATACAGTCACATAGGCTCAGTCTGTAATTGTGTGAGAAGCCGAAAGGATAAGAAGGGGGAAGGGCAAATGAGACAAAACATCCATAAGCTACTACAGAAAACTGGAAATGTACCGTGTTACCAGTTCAGGAACTGAGAGAGTAAATGCCTCTGTCCCCTGCCTGCTGCCCCATCTCCACAGACTCACTCCCTCCCAGCAGTCACGCCATCTGCTAAATCCCTGCAGAATGGCCTCCCTGCATGTGGGGACATGATGGCAGCATCGATACAGTGACCTGGATCACCTCAGACCTGAGGCAGGTAGCGGTAGCTGAGCAGCTCTTAGTTTGTACTCAGCTTGAGAGGCCAGACTGCAGGCCAAGCTACCATAGCTTTGCAACACTTGGCACCCACACCAGACAGATTAACCTATTTCACACATGCCACTGTGAGCTGTCCTCACACACCCAATTACCCTGCAGTGCTTATGGCATGACCTTGGGTACCTGCTGTGACTGCAAGGATCTCCCCTGCAAGTTTGGGTGCCTGCTGTCAGTGCAAGGATCTCCCCTGCAAGTTTGCATCTGCTCAGACAATAGAGCAAATATCTACCTGTTTGCCAAAAGCTAAGTGACATGTTTCTGAATAGCCCACCCCAATAATAACTCATCACATAGTTTTTCCAGTGCATTTTCTGGGTTGCACCAATCAGGAGAAACACAACTTTGTTTAAATCAAGACTGGCACCAACATCGTCATGATCTAAGCACACAACAGCTCAGCCGATAGCTTGGACCCAAACTGCCTCCATTTTAAAGGAATGCACATTAAATGACCCGGTTGAATTGCACCATTTGGCCTTAGCATAGGAATAAGCTGGTGCTTTTCCCATGTAGGAATTCTTTTTCTTCACACTACCACACAGGGAAATTTCAGGAAACAGCTGGAACGAGGATCTTCTTCCACTCTTCCCAAAAAGAAGTAAAAGAAGCAGCAGAGTCATCCAGCAACCGTGCTAAGGAGCTAGTACATTGCTGTAGGAAACACTCTCAGATCTACTTGACATGGATACATTTGGAGTAGTTGGGAAGGAGGGGGAACATGCATTTAAAAATCAACAAGGATGGAACCAAAGGCTGCCTTTACCAGTTAGGGAGCTACACCCAGTCAGCATTACTGCCTTTAGAAACAGTTTCAAGACCAAAGCAACAGGAAACGTCAAGCCACTATCACTCAACAGCAGCTGCTCACTACGAGAGTCAAGACGTCAAGTGTGGGAATGAAAGTAAAGCTGCCTCTGCCTCTCCATGTGGCAAATTCAACAACTACACATAATCTTCCATCCCAGATCTGGGCAGCGGGCATATTTGGCCATGGTTTTCTAGTTTGTGTGTGTGCTTTTTAACCCCTCTCCAAACTCCTCATTAATTTTGTTCTACCTGTGGCCTCCCAGCATAAAGTTAGATGACTGGTACTAGGCCTGTGGTGTGTAGAGCCCTCAGAGTCACCCGCTGCTTCACAGCAATCGGCAAAAGGTAGCTAAGGAAGAAAGTCTACTGTCAGCTGGCTTCAGTGTGCTCTACAGCGGCCTGAAAAACTGTCTGGCTGAGAAACACTGTGGAAATTGCCCATATCTGTGAACTGTGAAGGTGACAGTCATTAGTTTAGACAGTAAAATCTTTGAAACAGAGCTCATCTTTTAAACATATCCTAGCAGACGGAGACTGCTGGGCTGGGACTTGGGAGAATTGGCTGATTTTCCTGGCTCTGTCACTGGATAACAGGGCAAGTTAATGGATTGCTGACAGTAGCTGGGTTATTTATAGCTCACCCTTGACTTTCTTTAACTGTGGAGTTGAGATGGTCACACTGAATACCTGAAAAGCTTCAAGAGCCCTATGGAGGAGCTAAGCACTACCTACCTCCACTATGGGAGACCAGCATTCTGGAATCGTACCAAGTGACACTGCTATCAAGTGCTGCCATGACACAAAAGATAAATAACAGAAAAGAGAAAATTTCACAAGAGTAGCCTGCATATCTTCCATGCCCCTGCACTTGAGTCACACACTGATTTCCCAGATCTTACTCTGACAAAATGTGAAGGATCATTACATCCTTGGCCTGAAAGAAAGACTCTGGAGACATTTTTACCGAATTAAGCTGTCTGAATATTGCAGGGGAAATGAGGCTGAAACAATAGCAAACGGAACGCCAGAACTGAAACAGGGGACTTCAGGCTATGTCTAAAGCTTTCTTTTTTTTAATGGTTTGGTTTTGTTTGTTTTTTTTTTTTCCAAACCAGTCACTTATCCCTCAATTTGTGGGTTAAAGAGCAGCTTAAGGATGGGAAAAAATAACGTAAAAAAAAATCTTCAAATCAACCAAACTTCCTAGGAGAGTCTTCTTCCAGGAGGAGATAATACAGACATCTAATGCCCAAAAATTCAGAATGCACTGGAAAAGAGGAGAGGCTAACAGAAATTTCCAGGGTG
Source organism: Ceryle rudis (assembly GCA_033439905.1). Taxonomy (NCBI): domain Eukaryota; kingdom Metazoa; phylum Chordata; class Aves; order Coraciiformes; family Cerylidae; genus Ceryle; species Ceryle rudis. The sequence continues at coordinate 80,266 of JAAGNO010024299.1, forward strand.
AACTGTGTTACAAATTTTCACTCTGAAGATCAAACTGTCATAAAAAGAGTCAGCCATCTTTTGGCTATAAGAGAGCAAATAAAATGCAGGCTTTGTGGGCTCAGAGGCTGCCTTTGGCAGGAAGCTCAGGAAATCTCTCTTCATGTGAAATCCCAAAATGTAGCTGGGGCAACATCTACTGCCTGTACACACACAAAAATACAAACAAAGCCAGCTCCCTCCTGTGTTGAAACCTACTGTGTCCGGCTGGATAAATCCCCTGAGCTCCCACCGCCTGTGGCTATTTCTGCAGTTCAGAATCCATTTCAGCTCCAGACCAAGAAAGGCCTGGGGTGGCTTCCACACTTGCAGAAGCTTTTCTGGAGCTGGGTGTGAAGTTTAAGGGTCTCCCTTATTTTGCTCTAGAGGAAACCTGCTGTATCTGCTCTTCTCTCCTGACTGCTGTCTCTGCAGCCTCAAGTTAGGCAGTTTCTGAAGTACACTTCATCTTGAAGCACATGGAGAACTGTTAGAGCCAAGAGAGATCATGCATGTGGTTAAAGCAGTGCCTGAGCCATTTCTGTCCCAAGGGCATCTACTGACTTTTCTCTTTAGCATGAACAACCACTAAAAAGGGATCCTACTTCTCCGGGATTCCAGACACAAATACCTCTCTAAAATAGGATCATCTAAAATAAGATTACGTGAACTAATGTTAGTTTGCACCAATGGAATCTCAAGCTGTATTTAACTGTGTTTTGAAGATGATGGTACAGAAGCATCAGGGAGCGGAGAGGGTACATGACAGTAGAAAAACCCAGGAGGGTGACACCAAAGACAACAAGGACTGCAAGATTAGGTACTGACAAGCAGGCAGTGGGGGTGAGAGGGAATCAGATGGGGACAGACATTCTGTAAGGTCTTCACAGGTCCAAGGCTGCAAGAAAGGAAGCAATAAGACAATTTGCTTTTTTTGAAGGAAAGCAATGAAATTTCAGCTTCCAACACATTTTCACTAAATTGAGATGATTGAAAGCAGTTTGATTGCTAGAGTTAACTAGCAAACAATTCCTCTGCACCTTATTTTTTCCACATCCACAGATAGCTTGATGATTAACACAATGTCTGCATCATAATTTGGAGCTAGAATGTTCAAATACATCCCATTTGCAACTGAACTACTTTGTGGATCAGAACTGGATGAGTGATCCTTACAAGCCCTGGCAAAAGCACACAGTTAACATATTTCTGAGAATGAATAAGCATAAATGAATTCATCACGAATAAAAGTCAAACATTTAGTTCACTAATTAGCACCAGATCTTTGAAACTTGGAGGCCAAAAGAAACAACCAGCACAAAAGTTTAAAGCTGGAATGCTGCCTTAGCTCTGGATAGATGGTTAAAATCACAAAATCAGGCAGCTTTGTCTGCACAGCCAAGTCACCCTGCTCTGACTGAGAGTGCTGCAATCCCCTGTAACAGTCACAAAGATAGCAATGTGCTATAGCACGGTGACGGGATACAAGGGATGACAGAATACCCTGGCACCTGTACGAATGCAGCAGCGCACACTGGTATAACGAAATGGTTAAATTAATAATGTTGTGTGTAGCCCAGGTCTCAGCTTTTTCATGTACATTGTGCTGGAAATGTCGAGCTGTTAGCACAGCCCTGACTGTTAACGCAGTGATGAACAGTGACAGCTCAGCATCTGCAACCAAAATCAGACAGGAGATGAACTGACTGACTTTTTCTTTTGTTTAAACTGTGACTGACTCTCACAATGGATTCTTGAAGGGCCACCTGTTATATTATAATAATTTGTATCAAGATAACAACAAGATACAAAAAAAGTAAAATCAAATAAAAAGTCAGCAGTTATATTTGCTGTTATATCTGCTGTATTCAAAATACTGCTTAAAACTCCTTGATCCGTAACAGTTTTACCAACCTTGAAGCTACAATAGATACAAAGCAGAACTGTAAGCTTGGATCACATTGGATCGCGTTGGACTGGAGCACCTTGTGCTCAACTGTTTTCTGCCAGCAGCAATCCTTAGCAGAAATATGGGGGAAGAAAAAAAAAATTCAACCTTGGAATTACCTTGTGCTTTTTTTTTTCCTGTTTACCCACAGACTTCTATCAGATTTTCCCAAGTTTGGTTGGTAATCAGCTCTAGCTGCCCTACGCCAGCTTAGGAAGGTTATCCACTGGAAGAACAGCTTGGACCTACTACATTTTTGTCCCACATATCTAGAGTCAGATTTCAGCTTCTGAAGCCAATTTTAGGCCTTCACATCACAGCTATTAAACTTTCTAGACCTCTGTACAAGGAGGAAATGGCAAATTAATCTCTACAGTTGGTGGCAAGGATACAAAGCTAGAGCTCTGAGAAGCAGAAGTCTCTGTATAAGAGAACACAAGTCAAAATTATGACAAGATGCTTTTTCATGGCTCATTCTGGCAAAATAATGTAGACAAAAAACCTGACAGCCAAGTGGTGCAGAAGAGTGAGAATCCCATTCAGCAGACTGTCCCAAATCAAGAAGCTTCTGCTCTAGCACCAGAGAAGTAGAATGGGCAGCATCAGAGGTGCGTATCTGTCAAATACTCAGCACCTTGGCGACAGGGAAAAGGCTGTTCTGCTGAAACCAAACAAACCAACATGCCTGCTTGGAATTCCTCTGCCTACAGCCAGCAAACGCACCACATCTCTGTGGCTGCTAAAACAAACACCATCCAGAGAAGCACAAACGAGGAGGACTGGGAGACGTGGAATGACTCACTGGTGTATTAAGCCAGAACTGAACTCCTTGAACAGAGATGAGTCAAACTGAATGAATCAACAAAGAAAAATAGTTGATCTTTTTGTTAATAATACAGCACCATTATACTAACTGTGCTCAACTGCCTGCAGTGCTATGGCCCTGCCACCTCCTGACTGCTTTTGTTCACCCTCTCAACTACTCTTAAGAAAACAGGACTTAAGCCTCCACACTTCTAATACCAGGCATAGCACTGAGCAGTCCCTGGGGGTTGAAGACAAAATGCTCACAGATGTCTAAATATTCTGTATAATTGCTACGTACAAGAACATGCTCATAGGTTGTGCACTGAAAGACTCTCCTGAGAGACTCACGATGCCCAGGCAGTCCTCTCACCTCATCTCACCCTCTGTGACTTGGCCCCAGCTGGGAGAGCTCTCCGCTTCCCACAAAAGCACATCCCTTCTGTTGTTCAATGCTTTCTCTCTTGCACCGTCCATGAGCTGTTCCGTGAAACGTGGTGTTGTCACCCCAGTGTGGATCCAGGGATTGTCGAAACTACCTTTCAACCTCAGATCTTATGAGGAGTGGTTGAGGGAACTGGGGTTGTTTAGCCTGGAGAAAAGGAGGCACAGGAGAGACCTTATCACTCTGTACAGCTCCCTGGAAGGAGGTTATAGCGAGGTGGGTGTTGGTCTGTTCTCCCAGGTAACAAGTGATAAGACAAGAGGAAATGGCCTCAGCTTGCACCAGGGGAGGTTTAGGTTGGACATTATGAAAAATTTCTTCACTGAAGGGGTCACTAAGCAGTGGAACAGGCTGTCCAGGGAAGTGGTGGAGTCATCATCCCTGGACGTATTTAAAAGACATGTAGATGAGGTGCTTAGAGACATGGTTTAGTGGTGGGATTGGCAGTGTTACATTAATGGTTGGATTCAATCTTGAAGGTATTTTCCAATTGAAACAATCCTACAGTTCTATGTTTTTATCTCAAAAAACCCGCAAACCCATTGAAAAACTGTTAATGAGTGACTCTCGTCCTCATTGGGAAATGCTGCGTTAAGTGGTGTACAATAAACATAGGAAAACAAACATATTTCAGGATACCAAAGAGTTCAGGGGAAGCATTTCACCTCACCAGAATCCTTTGGCCACACAGACAGACCCCCCAGATCACCACAGGACCGCAGCACTAGCTCTGCCACAGCTCCCAGGCAGGACACGCCAACTCCAAAGCTGCATGGCCTCCTGACAGTGCCAGCCCCACTGAGCCTACGGACCATCGCCGAGTCGAGACGAGCCCAGGTATGCTGGGGGATGCCACAGGCAAGGACGGCCAGAGAACTCAGTGCCTCACTTTAAACAGCCTGGGAGTCCTGGAGAGATGCTCCATGTCTAAAACTGTGCCAAAAAGTGAAGCGTCATGCATTGCGGACAGTCAGTAAACACAGCTACTTAGACCCCGCGGCGACTACACGCCTCCAAGAAGTGAGAGAGGACACGGAAGGCGAATGAGCTGCTGACAGAGAAGAGCCGACAGTTTGAAACTGCCCTGTTCCCCACAGTGCCAAGTTGCTACTTCAGTAGCAGTTGGTGGAGCTTTAAACCATTTCCAATTCACTTGCTAGTGTCCAAGCTAAACCAGCAGCTGCTTGCTGTGGATCGGGAACCAAAGTCTCCAAGGACCCCACACACGTATTTTTATGTAAAAGTGCATTACACCCCAAGGGATTTCTGTCACTCCTTCCACTGTCCCCTGTGAGCCTCTCCAACAAGAGGGCTTGGGGCGAAAGAGTGGGAGGCAGAGAAGAGACATCTCAGCTTAGTTGGTTATGCATCTGGGGGACAGCGCTATAGCATTTCTGCAATAATCCCAGTAAACCCCAAAAACTCCTCCCAACACTCATCTGAATAGGCAATAAAGCAAGCTAAAGCAACAGAGCAACAGCACCCAGTCCAGAAAACTCTTTTTGCTCAATTTCATGGTCATAACATCATTTTACATTTGCAATGACTTTCATCTCAGACAACCTGAAAATATTTGAAAATTATAGTGATCAACTTGCTTTACCCAAATGCTGAACTTCTTTGCAGGGTAAGAGTGCACAGCAGCATTTTTTTACCATTTCAAACTGTAAGAAAAGAATACAATGTCCCACTGGATGTGCAGAGCTTGGCACAGAAGACATTCAAACTGACATGTGTCCATAATTCTGGGATTGCTTGTGAAAGGCACTATGAAATCCTCAGTGACCACATTAAGTACAGACCAGTTAAATAAATTTCCTTATAGTCAGTTATAGAAACCAGTTCTGAGCTGGCATGCAAGGCCTTCAGCCAAGTATTTTATATAGCTTCTAACACACTATATTTGTCATTGGAAATTGGCAGTTTGCATTGACCATCAGTGAACCTTACTATTCAAGCAACCACATTTTCAGCTCATAACTATGTGTTTGTCTAGTACCAAAAACTGAGAGATATATGAAAAGATTCCTCCATAGGCTTTAGAAAACTTCATTGTAACTGTACAGGTCTAATATTTTTTTCTGACACCATACTAGGACCAAACACAATAAAACTTTGCAACAAGTATGATGAGCTATAAATTTACTGGAAGAACAATTTAAGATTTTTCAGGTTGCAGATGCTGGTTAAAGAGAAATACGAAAGCAATCTACAACTTTTACTTCAGTGGAATAGCAGCCAAGATTGGGGCTGTGATAAAGAATCACCTGGATTAGGCTTTGGTGGGTTTTTTATGTGACATCTCATAAAAGAACACTAACAAAGCACAGGGACAGGACCCTGCACAAAGATGAGACTCGGACATACATTATTGCAATGTAGCAAGGCAGTGCCTTTGCTTCCCCTAGCAAAATGTGGGGGAGTGAAGGTAAATGCGATGGCAGCACAGGAGAGAACAACCCAAAGTAGCTTTCTAAAGCAGCCCAGGTGCTTTAGCTGAACCCAGCAGCTCAAAGCCCTGGCTGGAGCCCTTTCCCAGAGGCAGGTTTCATGGCCTGCACTGAGCTCTATGCTGCTTTGGCTGAAGCCCTACTGGTACCCAAGCCAATTGTTTAAAACATGAAAGTCATTTCATTGCAAAGTAGCTTTCATTCAGAAAGCAAACTAACTCCTACAGGTCAAATGACCACATGAGGAGTTAGGGAAGCCATTACAATGACCCATTTGTCCAGAAAGATAAATCCTTCATGTCAAAATCCAAACAAATCACATTCAAAATTAATCTTAGGCTAAGAACATCACTGTTACTGCAACTGGTGTCTAAGACTCAATTTAACTGCCAATAATCACAGCCAAAGCAGCATATAAAATTTGTAAAGAATGCAAAGTATTAATAATTGCACTAATCCACTTGGGAATGCATAACAGGGTTGAAATTACAGGCTGAGGAATACAGTCTGTATATATATCGAATGTAGAGATCTAACTGAAGAGTATAAGAAAGAAGAATTTGTCAGAGAAAAAAACAAACCTGTTACACATAAATTTGGTGGGGATCCACCAGGAAAGAAGAGATTGTATGCCACATGAAAGAAGCTTCATCTGCCCAGCCTTTACAGTCTCCCTCAGACTTCCAAGTTTAACTGCATTAAATGCTGGAGGATTTGGGGGAAAACTGCTTAGCATAAATCAAACCATGTAAACTGATTCAATTGTCAAATCAAGTGTCAATCCTCCTTCCTTTAACAGGACTCACTCTTAGCCCTTCTGCTAGTTCTGATCACATTCTCTCCCTTTATCTGAGGCAGGCTTACTTTCCAAATATTAATTCCCTCTTCCAGACACTGTTACAGACTTCAAAGAAAGAAGAGAGTCAATGTGGGATGGAAATGCTAACTGAAATCAAATAGGAATAGTGTGCCTTTGAAAACGCACATTTCCACCAGAGTAATGTGAGACAAACTGTTGGTGTGAGAGATAAAACCTTTAGGAGAAGGAAAAGGAGAATTTCCAGTTTCATTTTTGAACTATTTTTTCCCCCTCTGCTAACCAGGATTTACCCATACATTTAACTGTCAGCATTCAACATCTTAAGCCTCAAGATACAACTTTGCCTGCCTTTCACTGTGCATTTTCACTTTCTGTAATCCCACACTATACGCAAGAATAGAGCCCTCTACAGTCTGTTGATGCAAAACATTGTCAAAAACCACTGCTCAGTTTTTGCAGCAGAAAATTTTGTTCCATTCCTTAGCAGGGAGAATGTCAAAGGAAAACCAGAATGTCTCTTCATGGTGGTTTAAAGCACAAACACTAAAATGCATTGTCCTATTCTCTTCTCCCTTTACAGTCTGCTCCCACAAAATATGATAGTGAAGCAATAAAAATTATTTATTTTACATACAACCAAATCTCCCCACAGGGAGCAATTACCGAAAGAAACCTCAGGTTGCTGATACAAAAACAGAACACATCAAGTACTCAGAGCATTTAATGACAGATTTCTAGCTGAACATTTTTTAAAAGCAAACGTGTATTTCTGTATTTCTCTTTTTTGTGTTAATATATAAACAATACAGCTAATCAATAAGGAAGAGGACATTTTTTCCTCTTGCTATAATTAGACAGGAAAAGGTTCTTAATTCCTTTTTCAATATTTCATGTTTATACCTCTAAAGGTAAAAAACATGGCAAATTTTCACCCATTTGGTATTTCAGCCAGGATTGATTTTTGGCACTTTTGTACTCAGAATGGCACTTCAGTCTCAAGGCATAAGCATTTTGTTCAGTGCTCCTGCTGAAATACAACAAAGACAGGATTCCAAAGTACCCATTAGACTCAGCTCACTTTGGAAAGGTGGGAGGGAGAGCTCAGCATGGCACTTACTTTTTACTTTTCAGGCAACCGTAGAATCCAGCCATGGTCCTTCCTGGGAGGCGTGGGTGCATTTAATTCATCCTTGTGTGTGGATGCCAGCACAAAGATTCTGCAGCTTTGTATCCTGCTCACCAAATGCCCACACATGCACACAAGAAAACCAGCATGCCGATGCAATTACTAGCCAGATAAAGTTCCTGATCTGAGGCCCTCAGACTCTGCTGAACTGGGTCCAAGGAGGGCTGTGCCTGTTCCATAAATGGTTATGAATTGTTAACTCCCCCTTTTCCTGTCTCCTTCCAGCTCTTGGTAAGCACAGCATCCTAAGTGTAAAATACCATATGGCATTTGATTCTGTCTCCCTGTGGGACTAATGAGAGGCTTGGTTGTAATTAGGATGTGAAGAAGCCCCGAGGAGATTAATTGTTATTGTGATTTTTTAGACAGAGGAAGGCTACAGAAAATATTTGCAACATCTTTGAAATAACCACTAAAAACTGTAGTCATTCTCCAGCACATAAAGGGTGCACAGGACCTTCCAGAACAGGCATTATCCCATCGCACTGTGAATCACAAACTATTCTAACAAGTTATTCTGTACATTAACAGGGAAAAAAAATAAATAAAAAAAATCCCTGAAATATTGCAAGGCCAGGCAAAAAGCTCTGGAGTTGAAAGTAGCCAGCACACCCACATGAGAAAAGTACTGCCTGGTGATGCTCTCTGACAACACGCTAACATTTGTTACTCACTACCACAACTAAGGCGGCCCTCACTGGGTGTGGAGGGAGGAAAATGGCTATGGTTTAATGCTGGGGAACATAAACCTCAAGCAACTTCATTCACAGGGGTGACCCAAGCCCTGGGGACAACATAGCTGCACACATTTCTGACATTACATCGTATTAAATTCATATGGAAAAGAATCTGCATCATGGCTGTTCGTGACCTTGGTTGAGGTAAAAGCAGAGAGGTGAGGCTGCCTGCACACAACTGGGGGCTATCAGCAGCCAGTAACAAAGTGTTAGCCTGTTCCTGGAGTCACATGTCTTGGTAAGAATCTCAGCTCGACTGGAAAAAAAAACATGCATATTTAAATGTAGTAAGTTCATAACTCTCGTATTTGCAAAGGAAAGATTTACACTCAATCCCAAAGGATCAGAAGAAAACCACGTTTACTTGTATTTCTCAGTTAGTACACAGTATTTGAATACTTGGGTCTGGCAAGACAGTAAGAGAGAGTATTGTATGAATATTTCTATATGGGCTCCTCTTAAAGGCATTGAGTAGCAATACCAGACCTAACATGGAGCAGTTCTTCTTGAATACTAGGAAAAAAGTATTTCTTTTTAACATCTTTCCCATAGGGGAGACGTGCAGTTTGAGAAATGAACCTCTGGTGTGTAGTTCCCTGACTCAGCTACAGCAGTTTCATAATGGTGCAGAACTTTTAAATCTATGAACAGTCAACTCCATTCCTCTATTTTCTGTAAGGCCTCCCGCACAAGGGAAAGCCATGACACAAATACTAAATGACAGCAAGTGCAAGGGCCATCACAAACAGGAACCAAATCATATTCTAGCCTAGTTTCCCACTTAGCAGGAAAGAGAAAGCCTCTACAAGCAGCCAACTTCAATGCCATCCACAGAACTGCAAATCAAACCTGACCTCAAGCAGATACTCTTTCTCTCCCTCAGGAAAAGGCAAAGAAGCACAAACCCAGTAACACTGGTTGAATTTTTACCCAAATGAGTTTCACTGTTGTCCTGAATCAGTGCTTTTGTCACAATGATTTCCTCTGAACTCCTAATCCTAACAGAAAAAGCCAAGCTAGAGAGCATTAGTCTCCACCCATCGGAGAAAGCCCACAGAAAATAAAAAAAAAGTAAAAATCAAGGCTCCAGTTATTGGGTAACAACCACCAAAGAGGAATTCCTGGAGATTACTGCAGAAACCTTCTGACTGGCTTAACATACAAAATCTTGGACATAGGATTGCATCTGAAGTCTGCCAGGCATTTAGTTCAGAAAATGCTGCCAACAGAAACATTTAGAGTAAGAAATGAAGGAGACCTCAAGAGAAATTCACATTTGTATTTAAAAGCATGAAAGATCAAATGGCTATCCACTGGGAAGGCTCAATCCCTAAAGCCCGTGGAAGGGTATAATCCTGATGACTTTGGAAGAATTTCAACACTTTAATTGGTGTAGAATATGTCCTACAAGCTTCAAAAGATCAGATTTTTTGCTAACAGGAAGAAGATTCCCCATCTCCTAAGCTCTTCAGATGGTTTGCCTTCAGAATATGCTTCCTTTAATTATTTTCTTTTAGGTATTTTTGTCTTGAAGTTACTTACTTGAACATGCAAATCTTCATCTGTTGGGTTCTGTTTAGGTCAAACATAGTCCTGTTCCAAGGAGCCAGTAGTTTAGCAACATACATTGCACCATCTAGAAACCCCCTTACTTTCCAAGAAGCATAGTCGAGTAAACAGTCATTAAAAATAATTACCTCACCGCAGGATTTAATCCTTTTTGATTCTCTATCTTAATATCAGTCTCCAAGCCACTTCATGGTAGCGTTTATTCTGCACTGCTCTGCCTCTTTATCACTAGCACAGCTCCAAATGGCTACACACTGAGTTTTTTGGGTATAGATCTGAAATCTTAGATGTTGATAAACATCAGGGCTCTACGTCCACAGGTAAATTGGAGCAAGTAACCTGTACCCCAGGTCTGACCGACAGTCACAGCATGGACAATAGCTCTTCACTTGTCAAGTGCTAAAGCGAATGGGGTGCTCTACTGCCAGTTAATTAATTAAGGCTGTTTTCAGCTTGGAAAGTAATAAATAACCACAGAATGGTTCTTTAAAGATAGGGAAGACAGCAAGTTTAAACACCTGCATGTTGAATCAGATCTGGATTTCCTCTGAAGTTTGTGGCTTGGCTTGACTGAAATAGCCCAGTCTAGGCCCACTTTCATTTGGAATTATGGCCTTCCCTGCTGACTTCTTCAAATTCACTGTCACTGCTTTCCCTCAACAGCCCAGCATTGCACCACCCCCTGTGATCACTGCACATCCAAATCCACCTCACTTCATCTTCTGAGGCATCTTCTGCAGGCAGAAGCAGCAGCCCAGGTAGCCAGCAGCCCCCCCGTAGTTGTACCAGCAGCAGAGCTCCTAGCGCCTGGAAAACTTTCCAACCCATTTCTTAATTCCAAAGGGACTGAGGGAGGCAAGTCTCAGCTAGACCCAGCAATTTAGAAATGCTCACACCAAAACACAGCTCCTAAAATCAATGAGTTACTTGCTTCTTAGGCACTTTCCCCTGTGTCATTGCAAAAAAGGTCTCTTCAACATAAGGAACTAACAGCAACCAGTAATCCAGCAGGGGAAACTCAGAAAGATAAAAAACACTGTCACGTTTCCACAGTTACTTCCTACGCATGTACAGGTACACAGGGTACATGCCAGCAGCCTGACAGCAGCGGTGTTAGGAGCTACACACACAACCAGCAATTCAAAATATGCTTCATGTCCAACAGATCAACTCCTTTTCCTGCAGCCTCTTGCAACTAGATCTCTAAGGGCTAACCATGTCCTTGCCTCCCTAGCCCTCAGAAAGTGAGCACTTCACGTGTTGCAAAATGTCCATCCAGAGCTTGCTTGTGTGGACTCAGGACACATGCACCCTGCAAAGCAGCAGGGCTGGACCAGATGTCACACAGTTAGGAAATCCCACAATTCACAAACTGTTTAAACATGGATGTTTCATTTCTATCTTTTTTTTTTTTTTTAATATATTTTTTCAGGAACGGACAAAAGTATCATGTGAATTTTTCACCACACAAATGCTGAGGTAGGAGAAGAAATCCTATAGCAAATTGATAGGCCACAGCATTTCATATTTCCTGTATATTTTGGTGTCTCTGAACTAACTTCTTGTTAACAAGGCAGAGTTTGGTCTCACATTTTTTTTAGCCTCTACCAAAATCCAGCTTACTTCCCTCTCTCCTGGTCACTCTAACAAAGTCACATTTTGACTGCATTCTTCTGGTAAGTGTTGCTGTTGTGAAAAACAGATGAGAATTCACTGAAGGAGATTTGCAGCTCGCCCTGTGACCATTGTGATTGGTGAGCTGTAATATACTGATCTATATGCACTTGGATTTTACATAATGAAGATTCTGTGCATTTCTTACATTCATGTTGCATTTGCACCCTTAGAAACGTTTTGCACTTCTCAGTTATTCTGCTTCTCTCCACCCTTCCCAGCGACTGCCAGCCTGAGCATCATGTGCCCTCCCGCATCCTGCACTGCTGTTGAAGCTCTGCAGCTGCACAGCCCCTTCCCTCCTTTTAGGGCAGGACTGTGTACCCTTAAACAACTGACATTTTCTATTCATTTAACCCTGAAAAAGTAATCCTGTCAGTCTCTGGACATCAAATGAAGTATTTGGAGCAAATCCAGCAGATTCCCAGGCCTAGCTTTCCAGTTCTCCTGTCTTTACCATTGAGCAATGAAGCCTAGGTTCATGGAGAACTTTCAGACTAGATTTAATGCTGCACTTGATTTTGCCCAAGTGTTTATAAACATGTGTCATTCCAGTTGAATTGCATGTAAAGGACCCCTTCCATTATAACCTGGAACAAACCCTGCACAGATATCTAATCGTAACATTGCAAGTCACTCTTCCCATACCACAATTCTCTCTGCATTTGGCACGTGGATTCTTTACCTGTGTGCTAACATAAATGTGACCCTGAGAAAACACCTTCCTGAAGCAGAAATTATTTCAGCTTTCTTACAGGTGAGCTTCCCAGGCTGGCAAATGGGCCTGGCTTGGAAACGTTCAGTGAAAACTCTTCAATACTAAAGAAACAACTAAACATCCACCACTGATAAAAGCTGCAGTATCAGAGCTGTAGACAAACAGGGTGGGAATCAAACACAGCAAAAACCAAAGAAGTGGAGATAAGAGGATTTCTGCCTTGCAGAGTTTATACATCCATCTGTGATTAATATTAGGAGGAAAATGAGGATAAAAGCCTATCTCTGAAACTGAAAGTAGACAGTCAGAGGCCTCTATCTATGCACTGTATCAGCTTTTTATTCATGCACATAAGCCCAGAGAATTTGCCATGATGCTTGCTCTGAAGTCTAACTACTGTATGTTGCTCTAATTATGGCTATTTTTACACTGTGTGTGCAATGTGTGGGATTTGGGGGATTTTTGTTGCTGTTATTCTCTGTTAAGAGGACTTCCTGCAAGATCCTTCAGAATATTTCAAAGAAAGAAGCAATACATATAATCTCTTTGATCCCCGTGTTCGGTAATTCTGAGTCTGAATCATTTCTTGAATTTTACCACACACTGTGTTCACCTCTGAGGAAGGAGTGATGAAAAACTTTGTTACTGAAGCACATTACTGAATTCTAAAACTTGGGAAAAAAGACCCTGGTATGCTAAATCTGTCCTTTGTGTCCCCACCATCAAATGTGAACTCTTCCTGGATTATTTGGAGATGAAGGTCAGGCCGTGTGTCATTCAAAAGGTCATTTCCCCTAGATTTGCAACAGGATCACAGATGTAACCTCAGCCTTCGGTGTCAGAAAATATCAATTGCCAAACAAACGATACAGATAAAGAGAAAGGAGTGTTTGTTTGACATTTTACAGATCTACAATGATTGATTTGCATATAAATGTTATTTATAGCGAGTAACAGCACCCTGTATACATCGACAATAGAGCCAGGATGTGCCGCCTCTCATGTATCTGCAAGATCATAAATCTAAAATCCAAGATTTTAATGGGTCTGAATGAAAAGCGGATTATTTTTGACACAGGGGAAGAGCCTGGTATTTCCTGTGAAAATACTAGCACGGTCAATATTTTATATACTGGGAAACTGTGGTTCTTTTGTCTAAGGGGGGGAGTGCAGAAGCTGAACAAAGGAGCTCTATTTCTACAAATTCTGACTTAAGAAAATACCATGTTATAAAATAATAAGTTCCAACAACACAACTTTTCCTTCTCGGTGTCCAGGAAGGCACCAATATACAAGACCATCTGGAAAGAAATGTGAGAGCACAGTATGTAGCTACAGGCACATGGCCCAGTGCCTAGTCTAGATGTCAAACATCAGAGGTAACAGTTACTGAGTCTAAACAAATATCCTGAGATGATGTGAATAATGAATTGAGTTTTCTACACCCCATTCTTCCCAAATTCCCCTCTAGGGATAGATCCAGTCAATGTCCTTGCAACAGTCTTGCCAAACTCCTCTGGAGACATCAGACAGACACTGCCAGTAATGCCTGTGCTGTGAGTAGCAATCAAGTTTAATGACTTCCCCTGTATATTAGCTTTGCACTAATGTCAGCGCACCTCTTCAACAGAATTACTCCTGATTTGTTTGTACAGGTATAAGCAAGAGGAGAACCAGAGACTCACACATCTGGAATAATATTCCTAAAACCATCAACATCCTGAATTTCAACAGTGACAAATAAAAAATTCAAAAGTGAAGGTCATCTCTGATACCATCTCACTGGCTGTCGGCTGAAGTAACAACACGGGAAATCACAGAAGGGCAGCCTGGGGAAAAGGCTCCAGTGCCTGCAAACACAAGGCTAAAGATAAAGTGACCATTAACCTTCAGAGAAGGGCGGTGAGGTCCCAGAATGTCCTGCCTGCAGGCTTTACTGCTCCGGGGGGAAATGATCAGAAAAATAAAAAGTCAAAACTGCATACTCTTGACATTTAACTCGAATTAGTAGGCAGTGGCAACACCGCGCTTTCTTTGTTAGCTTTTTTCTGTATAAAGGCATGAGTGCAGTACCTGCTTCATTCCACAGACTGCAAAATAAGTAGAAAGTATTGAATAATAACAAATTTACTCCTATCATTTGGTATCTGCAAGATTAATCACAAGCACCAGACCTGCGTTTCTCTGCACAGAATATATTACTCTCTACTGCAGATAGAGCTGGGAGGGAGATCTGAGGCAGAGTAATCCAGTTACTATTCCAGAATCCACAAACTGCAACTGAACAGCCTAAAGTTCCTGGTGCCTGGAACTGTGTTTTAAAGCCTTTCCCCAACCTCCCCCACTCAATAAGGACAGCCAGAAAGACCCTACAAGAATAGGAACCCTATAAATATCCAAGATAACTTTAAGCTCACTAGCCAGCCTTTAGCCGTGGGAACTCTTACAGGATCGCTGGCATCAAAATGCTGAGTTAAATTAGAAATCAATGACTGCACAACATGATTTGGCCCAGCCTGCCCAGAGTTTTAAAATCATCACATAATAAAAAATACCTCATACTGAGCCAATATTTCACCATAGCACAGCAGAGTCCTTACACGGCAGCCCAGAGCACTACTCCGATTCAAGTTCTGGGAATCTTTAAACATCCCAGTGTGTTCCCAGTTGTCTCTTAAATATGCTGGAGCTGTTCCCATCATAATGGGAAGGGAAAATATCTAATAAATATCCAGAGGCAGGAAATAAGCTGATTGCAGAAGAATTTTACCTAAACCCATTGAATAAACTACAGTTCTGTGTCATAAAGTCACATAAGCACATGCTTGAACTGGATCTTTGCTCAGCCCTTCCCATTTCAAACAGTGCAACCACATATGGTGGGCATACACTTAAGTAATACATGGAGCTGGTGGGTCTATCTATCATCCCAGGGTCCGCAGTACCTGAAAAAGCTAAAATTCAAGAGTCATGACAAACTTAAATCCATTGCTATAATCTTTCTGGAAAGCTGGGCAAAGAGGAACCAAAAGAAGTTCAACAAGGACAAGTATGGAGTCCTACACCTGGGGGGGAATAACACCATGCACCAGAACAAGTTAGGGGTAGACTTGCTGAAAAGCAGCTCCACAGAGAAGGACCTTGGAGTCCTGGTGGACAATAAGTTATCCATGGAACAGCAATGAGCCCTTGTGGACAGGAAGGCAAATGGTATCCTGGAGTGCTTAAAGAAGAGTGTGTCCAGCAGGCTGAGGAAGGTTCTACTCCCTCTCTGCTCTGCACTAGTGAGACCACATCTAGAATACTGTGTCCAGTTCTGGGCTCCCCAGTTCAAGGGGGAAAAAGAAATACTAGAGAGAGTCCAATGGAGGCTATGAGGATGATTAAGGGACTGGAACATCTCTCTTATGAGGAAAGGCTGAGAGACCTGGGGCCATTTAGCCCGGAGAAGACTGAGAGGGGATCTTATTAAAGTTTACAAATACCTAAAGGGTGGGTGCAAGGAGGATGGAGCCAGACTCTTTTCAGTGGTGCCCAGTGACAGGACAAGGGGCAAGAGACACACACTGTAGCACCGGAAGTTCCATATCAACATGAGGAAAAACTTCTTTCCTGTGAGGGTGATGGAACCTGGAACAGGCTTCCCAGAGAGGTTGTGGAGTTTCCTTCTCTAGAGACTTTCAAAACCCACCTGGATCAGTTCCTGTGTGGCCTGCCCTGGTTAATCCTCCAAAGGGGTTGGACTCGATGATCTCCAGAGATCCCTTCCATCCTCTACCATTCTGTGATTCTGTGAATTACCAGAGAGATCAGGGAATTCCTACAGCTTTCCTGGGATAAATGCCAGTCCAGCCCCTATTACTACCCTTTAAACAGGACATACTTGAAACCCACTGCTATTGGTTCCAGGTATTGAATTCTTGCTACTAAGAGGTTCCTTCCATCTAGGTAGTTTCCATTCAGTGAAATACCAGCCTATGCTGCAGGTCCAAACACCAAAAGGAGCAGCTGTCACCATGAACCATGTAGCTAAAAAGTCACCTACCCTTTCTACAGGTTTTATCAGCAGCACCTACACAAGAACACAAACTCCGATCCTCTCAGGAAACAGCTCCTCTGGATATAACATAGAGGTCAATATAACTGATACTGTCTGGCATGGCATTAATTGAGTCCTCAAGGGACTCAATATGCTGCCTGGAGATAAGCTGGTGTGAAGTCTGAAGATGAACTCTGCTTTTTCTGCACTCAGCTCCCTTTGGTCATCAAAATACAAGCAAGCCCTCCATCTACTGAGGACTATTTATACAAAATGTGTATCAGACTAGATAGCATTCAAAAGCAACTAAAGCTTGATGAGCTAAGTCACAAGCTGGATTTGTACTTTGCTTTCTTGATTACACAGTACCTATATTAAAATATTTTCTCACTGTGGATGAGTTAATATTTCGTGAAGGCAACTGCAACCACATACAAACGCTGAAGATTAATAAGAATTCTGGATTTTTTTTTCTAGTTTGTGCAGTTTTCTCACCATGAATTCATATGTAATCACTAAATATAATGGGATGTTAGTAAAAAACATCCAAAGGAAATGTCATTGAATGCTGCAAAATAACCACTGGTTGTCAGTAAAAATGGCATTAGTGATCAGAATCAGTTATAAAAACCAGTTAAATATGTTACCTCTGCAGAGCCCCCCACACGGTATGAACGTAACACCCCTTCCACCAAAATGAAAACTTGTTCAAAATCTGAAATATTTTTCCTTTGGAGGAATGACGGCACATGATTGTGCTGAGGCTGGGCAATGTGTAGTAGGACAAAACCTAAGTCACACTATGACTGTTCTTATCCCTCTTGTAATGCAGAATGAGGAGCAGGGGCAATGGTCATAGTCTGAGGGCCAGTAGAGCAGAGGAGATGTGATCACCAGCATCACAGCATGGAAATCACTTGTATTCCATTTTTTCCTCTAATGCAAGCCACAAAAGCTGTGGTGGTATTGTTTATAACATAGTTTCTTCAGACTCATCACAACAATAATGGCTACTTTGTTCCTTTTTTTCCTCTTTCCTCTATTTAACAGGATTTTACACTGCTTCACATTACAAAGCGAATATAAAACCTTTTGCATAGCCTGGAAGCTTGACAAATCAACTAGAGCAAGAACTTCTGAGATAAATTATAGTCTTTCCTTGACTCTGATTTCTTGCTTTAAGCTGATCTATTGTAAGAACCTTAACATTTTAATGTATTTTCCTGTACAATAAGATATCTTTTTTAATTACTGCAGAACCCACAGCTTTAGGAGTCTAACTCTCATTAAACCCACACTTCAGTCAGTACAGTAGCAACAAAGTGATAATGTTCAACAGATAGATGCAAAAAAAAAAAGGAAATTAACATTAAAAAACATTAAAAAAATAAATGCCTAAATAAGTACACTCTGGTAGTTAACAGCAGGTGTACAAACACTGGTGTTCTGCTCACTGTATTGCTCTTGAACTCTAAAGACAACACAAATACACTGCATTGTGGTTTTGAAATGTACTCTGACGTGGAAAAGCTGCATGCTACATCTCTTACAAAGGACCAGAATCTTAAAAAATTTAAAGCTTTATGCATCTGTAAATAAAGCCTTTCTTAATATCCCTGCAAAGAACGAACGAGGGATTTTTGGAAAGAACTTTCATTAGTACTGTACACAAGGCAATTCTGAAATGGCATCTCCAGCTGAGTTTACTCTCCTAATACACAGCAGGTTTTCTATGCCCCATTCTCTGTACATTGTGCTGCAACTCCCTCGTTTAAAATAAGATTTAAGGAGTCAATTATATAAAACCACAAGCTCCCTATGAGGTGTTAAATCATTTGCTGGCAGACTCAAATATAACATCGATTGAAAAAGCAAAATAACGAAGCAAGTGCCGTTCACACACACTCCCCACTTCGAGCATGTTTCTGGGTCATTATGCTACGGGTCTATAGTTTAATTTTATAAACTCTTGGACCATTTCTCAGATGCCAAGTAAACTGCACAGCCTGCCTCTCCTGCTTATTTTCTCTCGCCCTTTTACTTCCTCCTACTGAGATAATGAAATGTATCATATAAAACACCAGAGGGTAAATTCAGGAGAAGCTAGAAATCCTGACACTGCTTTCAAAGAAAATAGGATGAGAGACCCTGTCTCCTCTAAACTTTCCCCCCCCTGTCATTACCAGTGCTTAGGAATATAGGTGTAATTTCTTGAATTGTAGGAATAAAATGTATCCTGACTTTGAGAGGCAGAGCCTGAGACCCCTGTTACCTGGCTGCAGCCACGTGCAGGAAGTCAGCGATAGGCCTGGGAAAGGATGCTGGTTTGCCAGATACCATGATCCAGGTGAGACAAAAGTCCGCAGACTGAATGGTAAAGGCTGCAGCTCCAACTCTCCTAAGCTAGGAATCTTTATTTAAATAAATAAAAAAAAGTATTTTTAAAATAGAAAAAAAGTAAATTAAAAAAAAAATAAAAATCTTGGCACTCAAAAGAGCAAAGACTGGCAATGAACCAGCCAAACTACAGCAGCATTAACCCCTTATGTGCTGGCAGGTATCCTTCCCATGTAACCCAGTGGAATAGAAAAATGGTCTCTTAAAGTGTAAACTGGGAGAAAGGAAAGGACGCACTTGACTGCAAGCTACTGTAACATCTTCTGGCAAGTTACAGCAATACTATTTAACTGACTTCTATGAATGATGGCAGCCTCTTCTTACTAGTGAATAGCAGTTAAATTCAAGAAATGCATGTCTAGAAGAAAGAAGAAAGGGTGGGAACAGCGGAGGAAAAGCCAGGGCAGGGTGTTTAACTTCTTGACACACCATTTTGCTGAGGTTAGCTTTAGAGAGGGTGTCAAAGTTGTAAGCAAAATAAGTCTGTGCACTAACCTCCATTTTCCCCCACAGGCACTTAAGCAGCAATTTAAAAAGAAGCTGTGAAATAAGATCCTTATTACTTCCTACAGTTTTAAGAGCTTAGACTAGTGCAGATATTCAGCATTCCTGAGTCAGCAAAACTATGCTATGGCTTAAACAAGCAGGTATATTGGAAATAATATTTGGTGCTTTCTTCATTTTCAGTTTTGGAATCATTAAAGAACCTGCTTTCAAGTCTTGTGGCTGGTCACTGGCATACATATTTTGTCAGTTTTGCCTTGTTTTGGTTGGTGAGAAGAATGGTCAGTCTTGCACAATTGCTTGGCTTATGTGAGCTATGACTAGATGAGACCTCATGAGATTTAGGGAGGGAAACTGAAATAGTCAGCAGGAGTGAGGGAGGAATAGTAGTTAAAACAATCCTTGTTAACAACAGCAGCTGCAAATCTCAGTGTCTGGTGCTCACCAAAGCACTGGCTTCAAGTTCCAACCTGTAGCACTCCTTCCATTCCACAAGCTGTCAACCAAAGACGTAAAGATAAACCTCTCCAGATGGAGAGAAATCTATTTAACTTTATGCTTAAACTGCACAATAGATTGGCCTTAAACAGAGAGAAGAATTGGCACAGAAACTCATCTGAGGGAATAACAGGACAGGACTGAATACCCACGAAAACCAACGTCAAGTAACAAAATCTCATGCAGTGTATTTGAATTCATTTAGAAGAAACTGATGAAATTCCAGTGGCGTCTATGCTTGCGGCATTGCCGTTCCTTTTGAAAGCTATTTTAAACTTTAAGAGAATGTATACGTACCCGTGTATGCATGACTCAGCATGCTGCTGGTGGCATTCCAGTAAAGTCAAGCCACCAATTCTTGAGTTTGGGCCATATCCAGAGCTCATTAAAATCAATGACAGTCCTTCCACTGAATTCAACTCCTCCTGTCAGAGCCTAGGCCTGCACTCTGATGTACAACAGGGACTACAGTCACGCTGCTTTGTCCCCTGTTTGACTTACGGCACAGCTTGATGTTTATGTTATGTAACTGAAGTTATTGAGACCAACCACACCATGTACGCTGTCCACTGAACAAACATAAGGATTACTGAAAATCCTCAGGAAAAAAAAAAAAAAACAAAACACAAAAAAAAAAACCAAATACCAAACCACCACACAAAAAAAAACCCACCAACCAAAAATCAACTCCCAAGTTTGCTAAACCAATGTGTACTTTCTTTTCATTTTTACAGAGAGAGTTCATATAAATTAAATAAGTAAGAATGAATCTCTAACACTTAAACAGTTGCAGTAGATCTTAGCAGAGAATAAGCAGTAATGATTAAAGATGGTTTTGTTGGTATTAATCGCATTAGACTCTCTCCCATGTACGCAAAGTACCGGTCGCTGAGTGCCCATTGTCACAGCTGTTCAAAACCGAGTAACATCTTTGCCCTTCTCTTGGTGCTTATGTATGATCCCAGTACTTGCACTTGCAGCTAGTGCTTTCTTGTGAAATATTCTAAGTAACCACTGATGTCTAAATAAATTGATTCAGAATCTAAATAAATGAGCCTGTATTAAGCAGGTCTTTGGACCAAGTACAATTTCTCGTTTCTTCTTTGACTGTCATACGTCGTCTTCTGGTAAAAGAAAACATAGCTGTGCATTTGTCTGCAGCAAATTCTCTGACACATTGCAAGGGGAGACAAACACTAACTGAAACAGAAGCCAATGCTGGTAAAACTTCTGAAGTTGCAAAAGTTAACTTTTGTTGGTTAAGTCTGCACTTACTGGCTCCCAGGAAGACTAAAAAGAAATCTAAAAGGGGACGTACTTCCCAAACATTTGAATACAGCCAAAAGCCTGTGCTGTGGGTTCCAAAGGACAAAGAGTTTTGAGTCATCAAATCTGCACCAGGCATGTCTCCATCTTTGTGGTCACAGGAATCTGTGACATTTCATTTTCAGAAAATTCCATCAAATCTTTGACGGAAACACAAGCAAACAGCTTAAGTGGAAAAGCCTTCAACTCACAATGACCTAAAAAAATGGAGAAGTTCACTTTTGGTTGATGTAACATCCAAGTAGCTTGGTTTTGGATGCTAGAAAAATCATTTCTAGATACACATAATGGCATAAATCTATATATACACTAAACTTGAGCCAGTCAAAGTCCAAGGCAAGAAGAAGTGCTTTGCACTTTCTTATCCTATAGTGAGTGAGAACTGAGCCAACTTTGAATTTTGGAGCTACAGACCCAAATTCTCTGTTGGGCTGGACAGTTCTGGAATCCTTGCCAACCCCACACCCGACCTGTGCAATACAACTGCATCTTTTATGACTATGCCGGAGCTCAGTCTGGAGAAGTGCCATGGTGTTGATCTTATGATAAGTCATTTACTCACATTCTTTAGAAACAGATGAGCAATTTCACTGTCAGTGTAACTTTTCAGATGCAATATTCTTCAGGAATCGGCCTGAGGCACTAGCAACGCACTGGTCCGTACACCACAGAGCTTGAAGTCCAAACTATAAACAACTGATCAACCAAACAGTGTAAAAAGTGATTCCATGCCCATGAAATCACTGGCTAATTTTTCACTGTACATTTTATAACAAGACAAATATGTATCTGCATTCCTCATAATGTATCTGTAAAGGTATTGGAGTCCTAATTATTTATTATATTGTGGGAGAGAAAAATAAATAGAAAACTCACATTCGAATAAAAGATAATGCCACCAAACATGTTTTTCTGTGTTAAAGGTTCCTAACAGCATACTTCAAGCTGCCTGTAACCTCCTTCAGTTTCCACCAAACATCAAAAACACAAAGCATAAAAGACCTACAGTGACCGTAATGCCACATGGCCCTGAATACGTGTACTAGGCTACCTCTTTCCAGCTCTCCCATCTGCTATGACAGGTCTGAAATCAGTAAGACTCCATCCAAATCTGCATTGGACAAGCTCTGATGATTGTGTGTGGGTCTAGGCAGAGGAGTCCACTCACAGAGAGCTCTGCAGGATATGGTGCAAGAACACGGCACAATGGCTGGAAGGGGAAAGGGATATTTCCAATGACATTTCCAAGAAAGCCGTTGGATTAGACAACTGAAAATACTGGAGGTGGTTCACTGGGGTTCATGGATACTCTGTGCTCTCACCCTGCCTGCCAGCGTGTTACCTTGAGGAAAGCACTTGCCTTTCCATGAGCCACTCCTCCTTGCACAGGAACAGTTATCACTGGAAATTCGTGGAAGTCATTACATGATTAAGGCTTTGCTCCCACACACAGTTGTTTCTAAGACCAAGCTCTTAAAACTGTGGAGTGTATCAGCAAAACAATCATGAAAGAAATGACACAATGGGCATCTTTTCATCGTATTACAGGTTGTAGATCCGACCTGCTCCATTTACAAGACCCTACTACTACTTCTTTCCAATCACCACTACTGCTCTGAGCACGCTGGATTCTCCCAGTCCCCAACACCAGACCGCTCCTGGGAGCCAGTCCGCAATTCCACTAACGACGCAAGAGACAAAATAGAGCCCAGCTCACATTTGTAACAGTGACTACTCCAGATAACTAACACGGGTTAAAAAGTCGGTTTAGGGCATAAAACGTAGAGCTCTGACCCTGAGGGACTGCGAGCCCCTAAGTTAAGGCTGCGGACGCCAGCTGAGCCCGGCAGCCCCTCCACGCGCAGGAGTACGGAGACGTTACGAGCAGCCGGTGACTACAGCGCTTGAACACTGCGTGCACCGCCGCTCTGTACGCCACAAGACACCCGTTACCGTTATCCCGTCGCTGCCAAGCACGCGTGCGCAAGGCCCGAGGCGCGGAGCTCTCCCCGGCACGGCCCCGCCGCCCAGGCAGCGGCAGGGGCCGGGGCCGGGGCCGTGCCCCGTCCCGGTTACTGCCTC
>JAAGNO010024300.1:0-33629 GCA_033439905.1 Ceryle rudis
CATTCAGCAAGATTTGGACAGACTGGAGAGCTGGGCAAAGAGGAACCTAATGAGGTTTAACAAGAGCAAGTGCAGAGTCCTGGCACCTGGGAAGGAACAATAAAATGCACCAGTACAATTTAGGAAGTTATCTGATAGAGAACAGCTCCATGGAAAAGGACCTTGGAGTCCTGACAGACAACAAGCTATATGTGGGACAGCAATGTGCCCTTGTGGCCAGGAAGGCCAATGGCATCCTGGGGTGCATGAAGAAGAGCGTGTCCAGTAGATCAGGGGAGGTTCTCCTCCCCCTCTACTCTGCTCTAGTGAGACCTCACCTGCAGTACTGTATCCAGTTCTGGGCTCCCCACTTCAAGAGTGACAAGGATCTACTTGCGAGAGTCCAATGGAGGGCTACGAGGAAGATGAAGGGACTGGAACACATGACTTATGAGGAAAGGCTGAGAGACCTGGGGCTTTTTAGTCTGGAGTGGAGAAGACTGAGAGGGGATCTAATTAATGTCTATAAATACATAAGGGCTGGGCATCAAGAAGGTAGGGGCAACCTCTTTTCCCCTGTGCATTTTGGTAAGATGAGGGGCAATGGATTCAAGCTTGAGTACAGGAAGTTCCACCTCAGTATGAGGAAGAACTTCTTTACTGTAAGAGTTGTAGAGCATTGGAATAGGCTCCCCAGAGAGGTTGTGGAGACTCCTCTGGAGACTTTCGAGACCTGTCTGGAAGCATTTCTGCGTGATCTGCTCTAGTTTTGTCTTGCTCTGGCAGGGTGGTTAGATTTGATGATCTTCAGAGGTCCCTTCCAACCCCTAACATTCTGTGATTCTGAAAGGGGGGCTGTAAGGAAGATGGGGACAGTCTTTTTAGCAGGGCCTGTTGTGACAGGACAAGGAGTGATGGTTTTAAACTAAAAGAGGGCAGATTCAGACTAGATATAAGAAAGAAGTTTTTACAGTGAGGTAGGTGAAACACTGGAACAGTTTTCCCCGAGAGGTGGTAGATGCTCCATGCCTGGAAACATTCAAGGTAAGGTTGGATGGGGCTCTGTGCAACCTGATCTAGTTAAGATCTCACTGCAGGGAGATTGGACTAGATGACCATGAAAGATCCCTCAAGTTGTTGAGAGATCCCAGACTCAAGTTGTTACGATTCTGTGATTCTATAAACATCAGTAAATGACAGGAAAATACATTTTACAGTGATTACAGCTACTTCCCCTTTCCCCTACCACCTACAAAAGAATGGAAAGGCACAGTAAGAGAACCCCATCCCAAAAAAGATCTGTAATTTCAAGCTTGATGCCTCTATTTCACACTTCTTCTATCTAGAATAAACAACACAATTTTAAAAGATTAGCCAAATTTTGCATTGCAAAGTATTATGAAGTAACTACTATGCTTATTGCTTGCCTTCTGTTTTTTACGAAATGAAAAGAAAAAATAAGCTTGTATTGCTCACGGCTCGTTTCCCTAAGTTTCTTTTTGTCCTTTTTGGGATTCTTTGCATAATGATTAGTCTTAATAGCTAACTAATAAAGAAAAATGAAAAAGCATTTACATTTCTAGCCTGGTCCAAAATGAATCTGTTTAAATAACCTGACCATCTCAAGGTCCCAAGAATTGCCTATTCTGTTAAAACTAGCTCTTCTAATAGAAAAACAAGTTTTACATGTTATAAGAAACAAATAGATACGTATGAAATATATATACTTTGTAAAATGTATTGTCATTTTGATCTTTTCCTTATTTAGCTCTACTGGTTAGTGCTGAGTTTTGGGGATTGATTCTGAAATAATGACAAAAGAAAATATGACTGCAGTCAGGCCATATGAACACAATTAAAACCTTTCAGCATTTAAGATAAGGCAAATTTATAGTTAAGAACCTGTTTCCATTACAAGCACTTTTTTACATCTGCTAGCCATTAAATTTCAAATAACTGTAATCGGCCATTAAAGCACAAATTCCCAATAAGATAAAAAATGTTTTGCAATGATATTCTCTTCATGATTAAATATTGAAGATGACCTATGTAGCAGATACTTAAGTTAGAAACAACTCTAAGAAAGAAAATGCTTTTACTTACTCTAGCAAATTTAGTACACAAATCTTTCCCTCTGCAGTGATCTCACTAGCATTATTGCTAAGTTTATTACTATGCAATATCTTCCATTTACAACCAATTTTTTGAACACTTAAACAGAAGTAAATTCTTATATGAATTCTTACAAGAACTTTTCCTTTCCAGGTTTTTGTACTTAGCAAAATCCCTGCACGACAACCCTTTATCTTTACAGAGTATTTCACACCTGCCCAGAGGGCACTGCTTTCAGATGTCTATTCATACTACAGAGACAGATACATTTAACTTTTTATTCTCATGAAAGGAGCTTATTTTAATGGCCTAAGATTAAGAAAGAATCTTAGTGCATCTCCAATTGGTAAAACAAGATACATTTTAATTACAGAGTCCAAAGATTTTTTTGTAAATATCACCTTACACGTCTATTATTGATTGCTACAAATAAAATATTTTGATATACAAGATCAAAACAAAGTATAGCCCGCATGTCAGAGAGTTGACAAACAGAAGTCCCAGCATTACTCTGAGATCCAGGAAATGGTACGGAGAGAATATTTCACCAGACTGATCAGAAAGGCGTTTTAAGCCAAAGACAAAAAGAAAACTTGTTTATGGCATGGGAGAAAGAAGGCTATTGCTTTCACTTTTTATCTTTGGCAAAAATGCTACAAGTCAGAAGGCATATGGGTTTTTCAAATAACAGCAGTCTTTTGAGACCGTATTAAACCCAACTGCTTCTAGCTTCAAGTATTTTGATATTCTCTTCATAATGTTACCACATTATTTCTGAAGTCTCTGAATTTATCTTCTCTAGAATCTTCCATGTAACAATAAATCAGCATGCGCAGAAATTACATTATACTAAAACTTCACCTTCAAGAACTCATTCAAGTCTCTTAATAAGATGAATATAAAAGCCATTGTTAATACCGGAGTCCATACTCAAATGTTCACACAGTAATTTAAGAGTTAAAATATTTCCAGATTCTACTCAGAGCAGCAAGTTTAAATACCTTAGCAAGTGATCTTACAATAGGGTTTTCCATAATTCCTTTAAGAAAAATCAGGTCTATTTCTTCAGCGCCTGTCGATGTCGGCAGATCAGTAAGGTTATCCAGAACCTGCTGCATGGCTGCTGACAAAACAAAAACAAAAAGTAAGTACTGGTCAAAATAGGCTTGCATAAATAGTAAAAGCTCTGGGAAACACCACAATATTAATTTCAGAGTTGTTAAGCAGCAACTACACCTACTGAGAGCAAGTGGACAGAAGGGAAAAAGAACTTTTTTTTTTTGTTCATTGGAAAGATGGAAGTAAAGTAGCTATCCAAATCCTTATCACCACGATCAACTTAATTCCAGGCCCAGCACATTACTTTCAAGATTTATTACTACTTAAAGACAGAAAAAACCAAACAAGTATAAACTTGTATAAGGTATGCATAGTCTTCCAAATGCAATAAAAGCAACTAGTTCATGATTCTCTTGATTTAATCTCTCCTTCAGAGGAAGTTTTCAGCCCTCATATGTACACCAATCAACTACAAATTTTACAATGCTTATGCAGGCAGATGTCACTATTTTTAAAATCGGTTCATAGATTCAAACTAATTTTTTTTAACCAAAATTTTGCTTCTGACCTTGACACACTTGTGTCCACCCTCACCAGTCCTTTACAACCAGGTCTGACTTACTGCACTCCAGCACTAAAAGATAGATAGTGCAGATGCTAACACCAGCCTGGCACCACAACACACTGCAATGGGAAGCCTATCCTACAATGAGTAATATAGCATACCTGCCCAGTACCCTCAGTGGGGATTTTCCTCACTGTCTAGACTCACAGAACTGCAGCAACTTGGGTGAGAGAGAACAAGAGTGCCCAAGACAAAATTAGAAAATCCCACCCTCCCAGCTGTCTTGTCCCATGAAGTTATTGAGATAAGTGATGAGAATTTATAACTCTGTGATTCAACACTCTCATTTAAGATAAAGTTGAAGAAAATAGATCTTTTATGGTAGACAACAGGTTCAGTACATTCACATAATACAGAGTTCTGGCACATCTGGGCACCTGTGCAGCAGCCCTCAGATTACATCAGCTAGCCCCAAGATTGCAGAGATGAACGTGTGCCAGCTTGGACTGAGCACAAGAGAGGCACCACTGGAGACAGCTATGATGTCCTTCACAAGGTAAATGGTCATTCCTTCCCTGTTTTCCAGCATATGACTAATATTCTTATCTTGTAGTATAATATTCTTATCTTGTAGAACTATCTTAGTAGTGAATAACCTACACTGTTCTTAACTGTACTTTTTTAAAACATGTCATATGTTCATATTCAGACACTTACACAGGTATACTAAAAAAGCCTTCTGTTGAGATCCCTAACAAGCTAAAAAGCATTGCAATTACCACTGTGTACTAAATTGCTCTGCATGTTGCATAGTAGCATATATCAAGAGAATTAGAAAGCCTATATGCCCCTTCTCCCACACAGGAATTCACTCTTAACTTTCCTCAGTGCTTTATAATGAAAGCTATTATGAAACACTGCACAGTAAAGGAACAAACAGCATTTCTCAACACCTACTTTCTAATTTCAATTCTTCCTAGAAAATTCCATCCCAAGCAAACAATTTCTGGTCAGTCTTTCTGTCAAGTGGAATTGACTTTGCAACAATCAAATCATCTCGTGTGCCACATTTTAACTACAGCAGTTTATGTCAAAAGACTGCATTTTTTAAAAATATATTTTAACCATACTTCACATTTTCAAAAAGTGAAAATTCTGTGAAACCAGGAGTAGGAGGAAAAATGGCACTTTATGCTTTCAGATTTTGAAGCAGTATTATTTCTACCTTATAATAGACAAAGTGCTGTTAGCAATTTCACATTATATAATAAGTCACCACATCAACCTGTAAACAGTCCACATCTCCCTCCAACTAGGTATGTCCTACATCTCGACTAGTTCAGCTGTAGATGCAACTGCCTTATTACATGTTTTTTTCAACTTCCAGTTATAGATTCATGACTCTTAATGTAGTAATGAAAGGTACAGTATTTGCAGAAGTAGACAGAAGTTTCTAGCCAATCTACAAAGTGTGCTAGATGCTGCATAAATATTGCAAGTATTATAATAATAAGCTTTCTTTACATTTTTAACAGTTTTGTAAATTGCTTTTAAGGGACTTCAGGTCAGCACTTTTGGTCTTATAAATAACGTGAGTAAAAATATAAAGCTTCCTTCAGGTCAAAGCATGCATCTCAAGTACTAGTTGCAATTCCAGCACTTGATGCTGACAGAAGTGTGCATAATGACATTCCTTATATATCTCCATGTTAATAAGCTGTTTCTTATGTAACCCTTTCAGAATTATGCTTATCTTAAAATAAGCAAATTAAAAAATAGTATCAGTACATAAAAACTTTATTGTCAATGAGAAACTGTAAAAGCAACATTAAGCTTCACAAGAATGACTTCCAAGTTTCGTGCAGCTAGACGGGGTATTTTTAAATGAATATATTTAATAAACATTTCACAAAGTCTAGCATCAAAACTGCTTAAGTATATTTTAGCACTCTTGGAAAGCAGCAAACACCTTTGTCAACAGACAGAGCTTCAAAAAATTCACAAAAGCAGACTTGCATGCCAGGTGATCAAATCCAAAATAATCTTGTTTGTGGAAACAGCTTCCTATTGCTATGCATCTGATGGTTGCCTTCTCTCATGGCACAGCCATCATGTCAAGAGTCGTCTTAGGTAGAAATAGTGTTGCTCCAGTATTTGGGGGGGGGGTGGGAAGGCATACATACATTGGGATAAGGCACCTTTACTCACTTTGGATTGTTTTCAGTTGAACACAACACGGATCTCTATATTGTCACAGTGTAGCTAGTTCCCCATCTTAAAGGAAAGCTCTTTAAAAGTAGCCAGATAAAAAAATAATACTATTAAGTAACCCGTTATTTAAACCAGCTACAAGGTTAAGTAAAAAATTATTAGCACAATAGAAGGCTTTAAGAAGCTTCAACAAAGTCTTTGCACCTATTACCTAGTACATAACAACTAGAAACTAAAGCAAAATTAAGAGAAACCTCCAACAGGAGTTATGTCAGTTGGCTTATTTAAAAAGACTAGACAACAATATCTGGGTACTTTTTGTTACAGACTAGACTAAACACTTTAATGTCAGTGTTTCAGATTTATGCAAGTCATGGGTCAGCTTCAAACATAGAACTTGTTTAGTGTGTAATGCTAATATTTGCTCTCATGTGAAAATAGCTTTGGAAGTGTAAGCAACGTATTGACCTACATACACCTTAGATATTCCTATGTGTACTTTCAAGCAATTTGATTTATCCAAAGACAATTTAAGGGGGTGGGGAGGAAAAGAGGGGAAGAATGGTAAATATGTTACAGACTCTCTTTTTATGGATGTATTTAACAGGCTTTTGTTCATTCATTTTTATAGAAAAAAAAAAAAATCTTATTAAAATACAAACAGCAGGAGGTATGTTGTTTCCAGGCTTAATTATAATAATCCTTCAGAACAATGTAGATACACATGGAATTTCAAGTAGCGGTCTTTAAAACAATTTCACTTTTTTCTTTCCTGGGGCAAAGCCATCTTAGCTCTTTTAGAAAAGTATCTTATCTTTGAGCAGCAGGAATGAAAGCTGAAGATGTAAGTACTCACGTAAGTAAGTTTTACCTGAAAGATCAGGTCCTATCAAGCAAGAAACAGATGGAACTAAGTATTTTAGAGACTATCAAATCTGAATACCCTATCAAAAACTGCCTTTTGAGCCTCTCATCTCTTCTCTGGCAAATCTGCCCTTGAAATGCTGATAGAGGTTACTTGCTAGGGGGTTGGGAGGCTGGGGGTGGAAAGACCTGTAGAACTTACATTTAAGTTAGCCATACAAGAACTAAGGACTACAGTTAGCAAGCTACATAAACCAAGTTATCAGAAGTGCTCCTTATTGTTGAATACTTTGGTGTCCAATGAAAAGCAAATGTGTGCTTTTCCACTAGTGGAAAATTAATTGTGTCTCTTTTTTCCTCTCTCATCCCATCTTTTAGAGGAAACTGGTAAGAACATACTAGCTTTGAGAGCTCTACCATGCAGCTCCTCCTCTCTCTGAAAACAAGCATTTTTCTATATTCAAAGATGAATTCAGGTAAAATTTTAAACTCTCATCACAACACAAAAGGATTTACTTCTGTGAGGCACAGTTGACTACGATAGTTAACATAAACATCTATAAGCACCCATTGAAAACAGCCTCCAGACAGACATAAGGAACGGAGCAGCAGAAACAGGCTCTCAGTTGAAGCAAGGTGTTGAAATAAAAAGGATTCTCAGGGAAAAAGTGACAACAGAACTGAATCTGAGCTGGGACTCCTAAGAGAAAATGAGATTACAGTGGGCCACTCTCCACTTCATACCCTGGCTCTAGTGACAGGGAACATACACACACAGAATTAACTTCCACTGTTGATTTTCAAACATCTTCATGACCGTATAAAGTTTAAAGCCTCAAGCAAGACTCAGCAAGAGCATACTGGTCTGCTGTGCACTGAACAATTTAATCATACTATGCATAGGACCCCATACTCAGAGAAACTAGCTTGTCATTTGAACCTCATATCAAAAAAGGAAAGGCAAGCGGAAAGACGTGTTAATTGCATCCTGAGGCATAAGAACACAGAAATCCAACTTTACTAACCTGAATTAACTCCTCCTAATTCACATACAGCTCTTCAAACAACCAATGGATTCTAGAAAGGTTTAATCTACATACTGTACCTTACAAGAGTAAATTCAGATCAAATAGAAGTAAAAGACACTACGATAACTCTTCTCTTCTTGTATTTGTAAGAAAAAGACAGATTTTCATCAAGCTCTCAACTGTGACTCTTCTATCAAATTTGATTTTACCCTTTCTTTCATTGCCTAATTCTTGTCTACTTTAATTCTATGCAAAGGAAAGAGAAAGCATACATTTAAATAAATTTTCCAGATTTGCAGACAGAAGACAAATGTGTCACTCACTGGGGAAAATTAAAGCTTTCCAGTGTGAATACCTTGCTCAGATTTTTTTTTAGCTCAATTTCATTTTATTACTCTCCAAGCTTACAAACTAACAGGGATGAAAAGAAAATTATGCGCATTATATTTAAATAAAAATATGCATTTTTATTTCCACATGACCAAATCATCTACATAGTAAAGTATAATAAATACTGCAAAGACTATTGGTAAGGCTGGTGTTTCATACAAAGTCTAAAAAATTAGATTAAAATTTTGTCACATACATAAACTTTGGAAACAATTTCTTGTGTGATTTAAAGCCTTTTCAAGAGGTATATATGCAAAATAAAAGTTTCACAAGACACCCAATATATAGCCCTTAACCAGTGACAGCTGAGTACTTTTTTCCCCTTTTATCATGCTTTCTTATAAAAATAGATTTATGCTTTAACATAAGGTGAAAAAAGATTATTTTGTGTTGATCTGTTCTGTCCGCAGTTACATACAAATTACAAGATTTTGGTAGCCACTCTGAGAAAAGGAGTGGCTATGAATAAGTTAATATTTTGAGCTAGTACAAAGAAGTTCATTCACTAACAGACTACTGACCAAGAATCTAAGAAACACTGACCCTCTGTTATCTCTGTTAGAGTAAGTTTCAGAAACCAGGTTTTAAGATTAAAGTCTCTGGGCTAGCATTATGTAGAGAGCACATACAACATTAGGTTTGCATTTTCACAGCCAGCAACTGCATTCACTGAGCAGAGATCACATCTAGAAATGCCTCCAGAGAAGCACTAGTGATGTGCAATCTCAGTTTAGCCCCTCTGCTCCTCTATGCTAGGCTACAAATTCCTTACAGAATCCCAGAAGAGAGACGGCTACGTTGCTTATTTTAGGAAGGTACCATGATACTTGGGCTCTCAAGCATCCATAGACTTTGTGCCTACATCAGTGTGAGGTTTTATTCAGGCTACTTGACAAATAATTGCCAAGTAGGGATCACCAGGCCAATGCCCTGTTGATAGCCACCTTAAGTCAAGATTTCTGGCTAGCAGTCCACTCTAACATCACATAGGCACATCTTCTAAACAGGACCCCTTCCTCATTTAGTAAATACAGTGAATCTCATCTAGAAAGACAGTAAGACTGATTAATGAAGGAAACTTTATTGACTGCAGGTTCACAAAAACTAATAGCATATATGGCAGTGCATTAGTAAAGGAAGGATGAAAAGTCTAATTTGTAAGAATGAATGCTCCTCTGGATATTCAAATTCTACTCACTGAATTTCTGCATGTTGAAAAGAAGTAACATAAATGATCAGAAATGTTTAATAATTCTTTTTACTTCCAAGCATCCTGGCAAGCCAAGATTAAGCTATTTTAGCATAACTATAAATAGAAGATTGAGCAGTCCCTACCCTTATCAAACCTAGCTCAACTACCTATTACATACCCATTTTGCATGACTTTTAAGGTCACAAAATCTACAGGAAGAGTGAACAACCATTCCCCATCGATACTTCCACCGTAGCCATACTTCTTTCAGGCTGTGAAGTTTGTCTAAAAAAAGACGAAGTACAAATTTTCTGATGAACAGATGGACCTCACAGCTGCATCTTTTGGAAATAAAAGCACTATTTTTAAAATATTTCCTCCAAGATAAAAAGGGAAAAAGGCATCACACTCCCAAACCAGATGAATTAAAAGGTTAAGTTTTATTTGAACATATAAAGACTAACAATGAGAATTGGTAAAAGCACTAAATCCAGGGCTGAGGAAATTGTGTTAGATGTCTCTTTCTTAAGGGATTGTTAAAAAAAGATCTTAATTTTAAAGTACAAAGGCAATTAACTTGATGTTCCCTAACTGAGCTTGATGCTTTGAACATAAGCCTATACACGTGTAAATTATTACCAAGTTTTGCTGACTTTTTTTAACTACAGAAAGACTGATGCAAGCTTCAGGCACAGATGATGATTGAGGAAGCATACACATGCACACACATAAATATGCTGAATATGTTTTTTTCTGACAGAGAGAAGCTTCCCTTATAATTGTTTAAATCATACAGGTCTAACCCCACAATTGAAAGATATCTGCAGCAAACAAATGGTGATTCCTCCACTGTAGTCTGAGACACCTACTGAATTTGCTTCTTCATTATGGTATTTGTGCCACACTGGAAGAGGCAAGAGGGCTTAAGATACCTTCTTGAAAGGTTCAGGAGATGCAATTATTTAAAAAAGATAATTCACTTTCCCATTTTTCTACTTCAATAGTTTTCAAGCTCCACTAAAAAGGTAGCATATACAACTGCTTGAGATTAATCAGTTAAAACAAAAGATCAGTAAAAAGTAAACATTTTCCTCCCAAGGGTACATTCAGGAAAATAATTGGATCAAGTTATTAAAGATTAACTTAAGTGGAAAGGTCCCCACCAGGTCCTTAATACAACCTCATGGTCTAAGAAGAGAAAACTATGAAAGCACACCATGTTGCTCAGGGTGTTCTTGAAAACTTTCCAGGATGGAGACTATGTAACTTCTCTAGGCAACCGCTTCCACTACTTCCTCATGATGAAAAAAGTCTCCCTTACCTACATTTTCCTTACCCACAAGCCTAAGTTCCTCTGACTTCCATTTATGTCATCTGTCTCTCATGCTCACTGAAACAGGTTGATCACAGAATTTGTGAGTGTCCATCCCTGGAGATATTCAAAACCTAAAGGACAGAGTCCTGGACAACCTGTTACAGTTGATCCTGCTTGAGCTGGGAGGCTAGATGATCTAAGAAGCCTTTTCCAACCTCAATGATTGGGTAATTATTTCCTGGAATCCTTCATTCACATGGAAATCTTCGCTCACTACTATTGCCCTTAATGAACTTTGCTATATACTCTTTCACACCATGTAAATACTATATTTAAATAAATACTGGAAGCTCATATTGATACTAAAAGACAGAAATCTCCACTCTTGCTGTAATGTAAAAGGCCCCAGTTTAAACCCATAAACACCATGAGCTCAGATATGGATGCCTGTACTTCTCCAGGGCAACTCAGGCAACACTGGAAAAGCTATGCTATCAGTGGACGTTTTGATCTAAATGTAGGAATTTTCACACCATTAACAAAAAAACCACAAAAAACAAACAAACAAACAAAACCAAAAACAACAAACCCCAAACAATCAAACAAAAAACACAAACAAAAAAGCCCCCACACAAACAAAACCACAACAACCAACAACCAGACCTAAGCCTCCCAATAATTCTGTTATGGATTGATATTAAAATGCTAGTATGCTGTTTTACAGCTTCTAAATACTGTTCATTAGAAACTTAATAACTACAGTAAATCTTTGCTAAACATCACCACTGCCAGTTCCCAAAAAATAAAGACATTCACTTTCACAGTTTCTGAACACTTTACAAATTGCCCTAAATATACGAAGGTGGTGTTCTAGCTGACTATTTACATTAGTCTTGCAGTACAAAGGATCCAAATTTTGAAACCAGTTCCATTTCCCCTCTAAATTGTATATTATATGGTTATGATAAGGCATAGCTTAAAGGAAACCACTACTTCTCCTCTTGCTACTACCAGTGTTCATATGTTGCCATTTAGAAGAAATAATCTTTGAGGAGACCTTTGAGAAAACTTCAAAACATAAGCATTTCTCTGCACAAATATGAAGACCAAATATTCCAGATATTGAAGGAATTATTAAATACATTTAAGTAATCCCAATATCTGTTGGAGGCAGTGGAGGTCAGTGGAAAGAAAAAGAGATATTCTATACTTTTGAAAGCCTCTACCTATAGCCAAGACAAGTAACGTAAAAGCTCCCATTGTAGGAAAAAGATTAAGTGTTCCAAGAGGGGAGAAATTAAACAATATTGTGCCTCAAATTACAAGCAGCAGTTGCATTTGACATAAAATATGGAAGAAATTTAATGCAAAAGCTTCGATCACCTTACAGCACAAACTGTAGTGTGTAAAAGAAAGTCAACTAAAAGCTTTTTTAAAAGGCCAAATTAAATTATTTCATTCTTTTTTGTAATGTTCTTACTTTTCAGGTACAGATGTTAGGGAAGTAATGTACTGATGTCACATAAAGACTACTGTACTTTAAATGAATACCACCATATGCCCCAGGAGAAATTTCAGTTTTGGTGAACAAAGACTGTACTTCCTTAGTTCTTCAACTGCTTTAGTACTTCAGGTACCAGAGGATATTTTTAAATGAAGGCAAAATGCATTCAGTGGACATGAAGCCTACAATACTACTTTGTAGCCGAAAGTTCAGTGCAAATTCAACAAGTTTCAGGCTGTATCCTCCACCCAAGTCAGCGTATACAACAGGCTGAACTTAGTGGATCACTTCAATCACCTTCACTGGTATTGTGCAAGGTATTGTGCAAGAAACGTCTGGATAAAGAAAACAGTAGTCTCTGTAGTCACACAGGCAATTAATACCAGTATTTATGAAGTCCAAAATACCAGTTTAACAGATGGAACAAAGTATAGCTTCTGAAGTATATCTTTCTACTTATCTTAGTTTTTCATCTCTCCTGTACACCCTTCCAAATGAATCAAAGCTTTTTATCTCTATTTCTGTCACAGGACTCAAGATTATTTCTTTGTTACAGAGTGACAGAGCCTGAGGACAGCATAACTGACAGAAAAAATACTAACAACATTAAGTATGGACCGCAGTTACCCAAAAGAGAAAGTAATGCGTAACAAAAAGAAGTAGTTCAGTTTATTGTGCCACTTTTCTCAGTGGAAAAGCTGAGGTGAAGTCATGCAGAACCATGTATACTGGTTTATCCCATCAATAACTTTAACCTAAGGTAAACTGGAAATCAACAAAGAGATCTTCCTAAATCAGATCCCTTCTTCACACGAGTACTAAATTTAAATGTGAAAATAGTGAACACCTTTCCAAAGGGAAAAAAGAAATCCACTTTGTTACATGACTGCATTATTACTGGTCACCGATAAACATTACCACAGTGGATGAAGGGAAGCTGTGAAACTTTTGAGTTGCATGTTGTGTCCCACTTCTAAGAACAGGCATCTCAGCAGCAACAAAATGTGAGACTGAAGTTCTGCTGTGACCATGTTTCTTCGACCATTCACGCTTTCATCTAGGCACACTATGCAGGCATATTTTCAAAGAAGAAAGCTAAAGTTGGCAAAGATCATAAGGTACTCTTACTGTCACTGTAAATGTCATGGCTCAGAACAATACTTAGACAGCTATTTTGTAATGTGTTTTGTGTATGTCTTCAAACAAGACAAGGTACTTTTAATATACAAAGTTGGATATTCTACCACATAGCAAAGTAACAACACTGTGGCACCTCTAGAACCTCATGATGATGAATCTAGAAACCAACAATCTAGAAATCTTGTTGGTTCCACTGGAGTCTGCCATCTCAGAGGTGCTTGCATCCTTCTATCTGAAAGCACCTGATCACTCAGCAGAATGCCAGTAGGAAATTGTTTTTAAAATCCACATTTCAGATACCTGGACATTTCCTTAATCTCAGTTAATATGAAATTTAGCTTAAATACCTCTTTCTGCTCCCTGTTCTTAACCCTAATGTCTTACATCTAGAAAACAATGTCTCAGTTTTCATTCCTCTAACCCAAAAAGGGCAATTTTCTGCCCTAGAGAGGATAATTTCTCCTCTCCTATACTGATTGGGAAAGAAGCAAGCCTGGCATAATTCCCCTGTACCTCTTCAAGTCTGCACCCTTTTTCAATACGTACAGACAGAACTATGCAAAGCTTATCAGACAAGAGTCTCATGAGTGCCTTGCACACCATAAATACTTCCTTTTCTACTGATATAGATAGATCTTAAGATCTCTTTTGACTTTCTGACAGCTGCATCATACTGTCAATCTACTGGTCAGTCACAAAAACCCCCATATATAATAATAATAAAAATCATTCTGAATCCCTGTCTCCGCCAAACCTTAAATTTGTAGCTGAACAAAGTTCCCTCTTCCTTAAGTGCAAAACATTACATGTATATTTTGCTCTATAGTGTTAGTCTAGGCTTAAAATCAGGTTTTGGCATTTTTGATTTGATCCTCTTTTGCTTCAGTGAAAATGCTGGAAAATGAATTTCACCAGGAACCACCCTGCATCCAGATACTACTGCTGCTTTTAACAGTACCTCCTTCTACAGCTTTAAGTGTAGAAGACACTGAGGAATTCTAACAATTAAGAATTTTATGATGAAGAGTTCTGATATCGAGTGAAGTAAGGCTGTTTTACACATTCTTAACGTATTCTTATTCTTATTAAAACATTCTTAGACATATTTTTTAACAATGGCAGAATGCTTTTTTAAATTAAAGCATCCAAACACAGCACTTTCAAAATCTGATTACCCCATTACAATGGAGCCACTTCAAAACTACACCTATGCTCTTTTAAAACATCACACCCATATATTAACATTTCACACATGCCCCATTTCAGATTTGTTATTGTTAAGTATTTGTCGAATTATCCCTTCCAAACTAAAACACTGGAGTATTTAAATTAAACAGCATCAATGCAGACACACAAATATTTGTAGTTGAAGTTCTATTACAATGCTGCCCAAGCATTTGCAAATTACTCAATACATTAATATGCAGAAAACAGAAACACAAGAGAGCTTTTTAGAGCATAAAATAAATTAAAGCACTTTAGAAAAGATTTAGACTACCTCAATACATTCTTTAATTAAAAATGAAAGTGATTCTAATCTAAACTAGAAA
Source organism: Ceryle rudis (assembly GCA_033439905.1). Taxonomy (NCBI): domain Eukaryota; kingdom Metazoa; phylum Chordata; class Aves; order Coraciiformes; family Cerylidae; genus Ceryle; species Ceryle rudis. The sequence goes on from JAAGNO010024300.1 coordinate 14,910, forward strand.
ATATATTTGATTATTATCTGATTATTATATCTAACTCATTTTTCTAGAAGAAAAAAGACCCACCATGCAAAACTTTCATAGTGAAGTTTTCCATTAATTCAGAGTCTACTTAATTGCATTGAATGATTTCCTCTGCATCACAATTTGCAAGTGAAAAATTTATTGCAGGAGTGAAACAGAAAAAATTTTAAAATTTAAATGAAATTCTCTCCAGCCCAGGACTTCAGTTTTCAATTTTCCATGATCATCTAACACGTTCCAGAAGTTTCATTTGAAGTTCATTCCTAAACTGTAATGCTCCCACTTCCACTAAACTAACCTCTCTCACGTAATCACTCTCCATCTCTGCCCTAACAAAGTTATTAGGAAGCTGTAAAAGCAGTTGTTAAATTAGCAATATTCTAGTTCAGGGTGATTTGCAACAGGAAAAAAAAAAGTTTTCTTTATTACCCTTGTCATATGGTGTAACTCTTGTTTATTCTAAGGACACAAGGTAAAAGCCTTATCTACAAAGAAAATTTACCAAAACACCCTTGGAACGTTGGTATTGACGTAATGGATAGAAAATAGCTTTTCAAAATTTGTTTGCAGAACAACATCGTTGATGGTTTTAAGTGCTGCAAAATACCACATAAACCCTTTGTACTTTAATACAGAGACGGCAAAACATTTTACATGTTTGCTTGATAAACATGAATGCCCAAAATGCATTTCAGTCACTTCCCTAGTAAAAGACTATTCTAAACTTTCCTTTTGATTTAATGCATTCAAGATTTACACAATTACCATCGATGATCCTCAACAGTTACCTTTCTTTATTCCTTTAAAGGGTACATTCAAGAACCCTGGGAAAAGAATAAAAGGATCACCTTGACACTCAGATTTTGAAGGGAAATAAAAACTCCATGGAGTAAGTCATAATGCATTTAGTCATGTATTTCACCCCCCATACTACTTCCTCACAATATGCTGTCAGGATTTATTTAGAATCACAAATGCTTAATTAAAACTGGGAAACTTAACTGCAGTTTAAGAATACCTGGGCACAATAACTGGGGAAAAAATATTTTTAGTGGTCTTGGGACAGCTTGCATTAATAACCATATGCTTTTAAGGAAATTACCACTTTCAATATTCACTCTGAATGTTCACCACCTTCGCTCTCAAGTCAGTTTCCAACTTACTGCTGTGAACACTGAATTACCATGTTCTGTGTTTTACATGGCGGACACAGGCACAGGAACTGCAAAGGGCATCTTCAAAATGGTATTTTGCACTTGTACCTGTGATGCACACTGAAGTTTGACATTTTCTACTCTTATTTCCCTAGAATACCAAGTTTAGCTTCTTTAAGATCTGCCTAAGAACTTCTGAATTTTCAGTCATGTACTGTGTCACCCCAATTGAAGCAAAATCAGAGGATTTTTAAGTAAAGGCTTACAGTGAGTAACCTGCAACCAGTTAAAGGTTTTCTAGTTACACAATGAGCTTTGAACATCTTTCCATTCAACTCTTCCCTTGGAAAGTGGGATACTAGATGACAGAAGCTCAAGAACATAACAGAAACTTTAGAGTAGTGGAAAGGCTGTAGTAAAAGATAAGGGAATACAGTTCATGCTCAGAAATACAATGATCAGTTTCATATATAAACAAAAATCTTGCTTCCAACAACTATTGATGGCTTCATTCCCAGTGTCCAAAGAATGTGCTTAAATGAAGTACAGTTTACTACCAGAACTAAAAACTAAGTGGGAAATTAGAAACACGTTATATACCCAGATATAATCTGCTCCTACTGTACCAAGCCCATAGAAGGCAGTCATCTCACTTCAGTTTATCTTTTTTTATAGCAGTAACTATTCAAGTACATACTTCCAGTCACATTATACAAATCACTCCCTCAATTACTGCTGCACAAGCCAAGTTCTGCACATCTTAAGTTCAATTATTTTCTTCTCTTTTTAAAGAAATTCTGGCAAATGCAAAGACGGTGAACTTGGACAGTTCACACCACTGCAAAAATTAGTGAAAGCATACAGTCTATCAAGGCTATTTATCCTTTTCTGATACAGGTAAATTGCTGTAATATCTGAGAGTAGAAATGTTTAAAATGTCAATTTTTCCTGATATTCCACAATGTCTTTTATAACATGTTTTCCTGTAAAAATGAGGCCATGATGGAACTTGGCTTTTTGAGTGCATTTGAAACATGAGAAAGTCATGGGGGGGAATAAAGAAATTTTAAGATTATTTATTTCTATACTCCAAACTGGAGTGCTAAAAAAGACTGTCCCAAATTTTCTTGTAACATCTTTCTAATGCAAAGATACCCAACGTTTTCTGCTATTACAAGGTCAAAATAACATTCATCACATCACTATTGGCAAGTATTATCTCAACAGAGAGGTCATACAGCATGTACAAGGTAGTTAGAATCAAAAAGATGGAGTAGACGTTGTCTCATGCAAACTCAGCACTGATGCTAATATCCATATTCCTCCTGATAATTTTGAAAGGTCTGAAACAAAACATAGTCTAAGAATGCATTTTCAGAAAATGTAAATTCCTCTTTGGGTGAAGAAAATGAACCCATTTAATTATTTTTCAAATAATCGGCTGTATTTCTTTTATTTTACACTACACTGTTCCTGGAGACATGCCCAAAATCCAGATCTTGATTCTGCTTCAACGTTTGGGATATCCTGTCTGTTAACAGGTCCCCCAGCACACCTGCACTCAATGTTCTTGCACCATATGACAAGTCCTCAGGTCAGAATGCTTCTGCCTCTCTCTCTCTTCAAAGAGCATCTGATATTTTTAAGCGGTCCAGGTTTGCACCTCCCTAAATCAAGACATCCTGATATATCAGCATGTGCAAAGCTGTGAGGTAGCATGCTGGACTTTAGCCTGCTTTTTGGTCCAGCTGGGACAGGAAAATAGCTTGAGGAAACAAATATAAAGTAAACCACATGCAGGCAGATTGTCAGAACACCTGTTCTTGGACAGATCCAGTGGCATACCAAAGAAGGCACAAGCTAAGCATCCAGTTGTTCACAGGCAGGCAAGCACTCACTGGATTGCTGATCCACCTACTAGCATTAGTCTGCACACAGATATCCTTCAAAAGTACCAGATCTTCATGTTGAAACTTCCTTTGGAATACATTCAGTTTGGAAGATGCCTTAGCAATAACAGAACAGTACTTAAAAATGTATATTTTTATTTTCATTATCATAATATCCTTTCTAAAAATCAAGCTTAATGATAGCACTGAGTATTTATCTACAGAAACTAGCCAAGGTAGCAAAGAGCAATGACACTTGATCCCATAAGGAGGAGTTTGTGTTTAATGACTGAAACAGTTTAAACATGGAAAAAGCTTTCTCAGTTGCAGAAAAACTGGCAGTTTTTATAAATGCAGTGTCAGGATTTAAATACCACATCACTTCTCGGTGTAAGTTTTCAGACCCAGACAAGACAACTTTCACACAGAAAGGAATCAACACTTGCTTTTTAATACCAAAGAGACTGGTTTGAATCTTGTGAGAAAGGAACATTCGTACAATGTACAAGCACATACGTCAGATCTCTCTTAATTTAAAGTATGAGGAAGACTATGTTAAGTTCAAGACTTAATAAAAAAAATAAATCAGTTAAGTAATTCTACCAGTCTTGCTCTTCAGTTACAGAGCTTTCTAAGAACAGATGGATTGAAGTTTTTTCTGTATGATAGATACAGAATAACAATGCAAAGACTGACAAAAAGAGTCATGCATAATGCAGCACAAATTTGTTAGTTCAGCAGAGCTGCAAGACTGCTGTAAATCTGAAGCATGGAAATATTACTGCAAGTGCATCTGAGACTTTCTTACTTTCCCTAAAAATTTTCACTTGAACCTACAGTGCTAAAAGCAAAGCCAATGCAACACACGAGTGTCCTGTGATTTTTGAGGAAAAAAATAGATTCCATAAAAGACAGACGCTGTAATTAGATCACCTCAAACAAACTTACAGACACAGCACTTCTGACACCTTGTACAAAGATGTCTCTATAAAAGAACTAGCTGATTTTAATCCTTTGAAGGTTTTTGTTGGATTACATTTTTGGGAAGGGTGGAAAATATATTTTTATGAGTTTAATCACCACTGAGATGTAGAAATTCAAGATAAACATATTGTCAGGTTATCTCTCAGGTTTTTTGCAGCCATCTGTTTTGTACATTTGCAAATTATACCAATCATTGTAACACACATGCGTGCACAGAACCCCCAGCGTCAGTGTTTACCACAATTAGCCAAAATTTAAACCCCACCGTATACAGAAAAGCTGATCAACTCTCCACACAGAAACAAGAGTAAAATTTTGTTTGAGGCCCAAAAGTCATGAACACCTACTTGATAGCAAATGTATTGAATAGAGGCAAAAAATGGCTGGAAAGCAGGCAACACATTATGATGAAGTTAGAAAAATTAGATAAAAAGACAAATGGAGTGGCTCAGTAGGAATAAGAAAAACTGTAAGATGGCTTACAGCACATTCCATCTGGTGGCCCAGGAACTGCATGTAGCCTGTCATTTTTGCACAGTCTAGCACTAAAAGACAGTACCTTCACCATGCTGGAAGAGCTAGTGTTTAAATGGGACTGCCACCTGTTCCACCTGTCTTCACTTACATAACCTGGCAATTCTGCCTAGAAGATGATGATATGCTTACTACTCCTTCCTTCATGGGAAAGAGAGGGAGGTTCCCAAAGCTGAGTAGGTTGAACTTGTGATTCACTGCGCTCCTTGTTCAGCCTACTGCCTCAAAGAAAAAAGCTCATTAGACAATTACAGAGAAGTGGGATTTGCTAAAACATTACTGAAATTATTTAAGTGCATGTTCAGCTGCAAGCAGGTAAGTAGCCCCAGTGACTTCAAAGTTAAGGAATCTGTTAAAGATGGTTTTGGGAATTAGGCCAGAGAAAAGAAGCAAAAAGGAAGGAAATGACCTACTTGAATGAAAGACTCATTCTGGGGTTTATATGTTCAGATCCCCTCAAAAGAGGCTGACAAGAGGTATTTGCATATATTTCCTTAAGTACAAACTGTGAAATGTCACACAGTGTAACTCTTGATTAACGCATTTGGTCCACAAAGTTTACTGATACTCTTATACACTCCAGATTTTTTCCACTAGCTCCTCACTGCTTATTTCTGTTCACCCAAGAAAGTGCTCCTTTTGTCTCCTAAGTATACCCAAATGTTTAAAAACAAGATAGAGACTAAAACCATAACAGAGGCTCAGGATGATTAAGAACAATCTGTGCTATAGACATTTAGAGATCTTTGTAACATGTTTAAATTCTATTTAAAAAAATGGCCAGGGTCTAGAGTTCTGATGACTTTTCACTTCTTTTGACTTTCTTCATCCTGTTAAGAAGCTGCCAATGACCTCTAGAAGCTTTAGCAGGATTCTAATTTTGGTCACAGATAACCAAGTATAGTAATTCTATATAATATTAGCTGAGATCTATGATGCATTCAACATCTTTAGAAGCACAAGAATATTTTTGGGCATCACTTGAACAGACAATATTCAATGTACAGCTGGTAAATTTTACTCCTCTTTTTCTCCTATTTCTATACAAAAAGTATATGTGTGCTGCACTTTATCTCGATTTTCTCCACAAAGGATCCAAAAGGATCCACAAAGGATCAAACTATAGCTATTTCTGAGACTGCAAGTTAGATACGCCATCGTCACTTCTCTGAGCAAGACATACCAAGGAAGAACTGCCCTCCTGGTGTGATTTTGGATAAGAAAAGTTAGCCAATTTTTTCTGAACTCTGCTGTTGCATTATTTCTTTACTAAAAAAAAAAAAAATTCAACCTAAACCAACAACCAGTTATTTGTTTTACTTACCCCTATCATAATCTCATATCCCAAGAAGAGCACCTCAAAAAGCCTAGATAAAGTTCTTGGTAATAGAACTGCTCTTTTATACACTTCCCAAATTATGTCAAACCTAAGTACTTCTACATTCCACTTATCCAAATGAGGGGTTTGCCAGTGACTACAATTCTTGTTCCAAGGTAATAATAAAGTCACCTTAAAAAAACCTTTTTTACGTATTTTTAGAAAACTGTGTTGGGACACAGCTTTATTGCCTCTTCAACGAGTTGATAAAGGCATCAAACACAAGAACCTCAACTTTTACCAGCATGAAAAGATTAAGTACTGAAAAGCAAAGAGGAAAGAGATCTTTAGATCCCCCTGGGTCCTTGTCATTGTATTTCCATCAGGTACCAGAAGCTGTTTCTATAGCAGTATGCTTCTATTCTATATGGCAATCACTGCTTGGATTTTAAGATCTCCTATCAACCTGATTTTACTGAAGAAATTACATCTCCTGTTCACTGTTAACACAAGATGGTCTAGAAGTCCTGACTCCATCCTTCTCACTTGTACCAGAGGACTGAACCAAGAAGCTTAAGAGTGATTGAGTATTACCATAAACTCAGAAGTGCTTTCCAAGTGATACTGAATATAACAAACTGCTAGCTACCTGTAGAATGACTGAAATGAGTGGAAGATGAATCAATTGCTACAGTTTGTTCCCAGTTCTGAGTATAGGTATCACACAACATGAAGAGGGTCTTCAGGAACAATGGTTTTTAATCACAGATATCAAAAATAGATGACTGTTTCCTTAGTATTTGTGCATTTCCATAGACTGTTTCAAGGTCTGTTTCCAATCACAGAATACCATTCTGTCAATCTGACTTGAAATAGTATTTTTACTGCTAATCCAGAAGTCTTTCCTTTCCTTTACCTTCACATTCACACCTGTTATCAGGACAGGTAATTTCAAAGGACTCTATGACCAACCAAGCTAAAACTCACACTATTAAAATGTTCTTCATTTAGCCTCATCACACTGTATCTTCCTGTATTTATTAAAACCCCACACTGAGGGCAGAAGAACCTTTAAAGACACACCAACATCTTCGCCAAGGCTAGGTCCACCTTACACAGGGTGCCTCTGTGGCTGATGGGATTAGAAGGAACATATCACACAGCAGCAGTCAAGATAGACTGCTAGAGAGCAAGCAAATAGATAAACTGGCATACACATTCCAGTGCTTGGAGGCTAAACATTTATTTCTGCTGTTCCATCTGACCACATCATTACGAAGAATGGAGCGATGGCCAAAGAAAGAACAATCTGGGGGGAACCTGGACAGTCTGACATGCTTCCTAAACTACATATATGGGTAATCATTAATCTGCTGAAAAGTTACCACCAGCTCTATTACCAAAACAAGAACTAGTACTGGTTCAATCTTCACATTAGGCTACAATGATACACATATCACATCTCAATTACCAAACATTCCAGAGAAAATCCATGTCAATTGCTTAAAGAAACTGAAGAGTAATCCAGTCCAAGGATAAGAGTTTCTCATGTTTAATCAAACACATCTCCAGTGCACACTAGCAATTTATATATGGATACTAGTCCATGAAGAAGCTGAGACTAGCTTTGAAATGGAAGCATCCTGAAAAGTAAAAGCACACCATACTAATTATGTAAACAACCCATAAATCTCATTTGGCTCAAAAGTCTTCAAGTTAAACATTAGCTTGATTCTGAGAGATTACCTGTGAAAAATATCATGTATGCTTACTTTGGTTGTATACTTTCTTAGAATGCTTATGGATGCTGGGCTTTTTGTTAACAGACAAGTGTTCCATTTTTTAAGACATGTATTTATGTATATATGCATGTATATACACATATATGCTCTTAAAACATATATATAAAATACTGTAGTAAAAATGCCCTCTTTTTTTATGTATACATATATGTATGTATGTATGCAGTTACATGCACACATACAAAAATTTATTTTTTAAGAGTATTTAGTTGATTGACTGACAGTTCCCACCCATTAATGGTATCAACCCTGTTCAGTTCAAACAGGCAGTATCTCAACATAGATCAAGATTACATCCAACATAATAAAGGTCTTTCTTAAGTGCAATTATTAAGGAGTAGGAATCTTTTTCTTGCAGGTAGTCATGCCCCCAGCTGCTTACCTGTGTCTGGTATTTTAGATCATCCTCTTGTGTTTATAGTGGCTCCCTAACGACTTGCAGCAAAGCAGACCAAGAGAAAGGGTGGCAAACCTGGTATCTTTGTTGCCTACAAAGGGACAGATTTTGTGGAGACTTTCAGTCTTATACTTTTAGCATTATCAGTAATTCTGCTGTCTTAGTTATCAATCCCCTCTGCAAAGCAATCAGATCTTTTTGGAAGCTGTACATGTGCAGGCCCAGGGCAATTACATAAGATGTTATTTTAGTCATGAACACCACATTAAATTTTGGATTCTGCCACTGTTGCAGATTAGCACAATGAAATTCTTCAACAGTTTTGGCTAATGATGTCTAGACACTTGGAGACCATGATAAGCTTCTTTATCCCTTTCTAGAAGCTGAATTTAAGGCAATCCAGACACTAAATTTCCTGATTCCAGCTCCTTCTCACCAAGAGACATTCATGTCTTCCATGTTCTTGAAAAAAATCTGCTGAGAGTTAATGTTAATAAGAGCTCATGATAGATTCTGAATGGTTTCCAAACTTGCACTGCATGCTGAAAAAAGCATATGGAGTCAGATGGACCTTCAGTCCAACCCAATGACAGTTCTTATTATTTGAAAACTTTTAATATTAAAAAGCACCCAAATACTTTCAGGTTTGTAATGGACTCAAGTGTTATGTAGCCAGACTGTAAGACTTCACCGGCAATCCAAGTAACAAGTTTTACCAATTAATGTTGCGTTTAACAGCCAAAACTTCCATTAGTGTATAACCCTCCTGCACTGTAATACCACATGCAAACTATAGAATCAAAAAGAACTGCCTCTACAGATATCCTGCCTAGTCTTGTATTACAACACAAACAGGAAGTCATGTCCTGAGACCTCAAAACACCAAAGATTTCCTTCTGCCTACTTCAAAACAGCACTCTATTCTCAAACAATGAGATTCACTTAAATTCATCACTGTAGGTTTTCTCTGATCTAATGTTTAAGTGTATAGCTACTTCTTAAAATAAGTAAAATCCAAAGAGAAACAAGTTATTTATATAGATAAGAATTTGCATTTTGGAATGAGCATCCCACTGTCACTCACAATAATCTATCCAGAACATTGCCCTTCCTGATAATGTTTATGAAGAAAAATGTGAAAAACATTTTCTTGACTGTAGCATCTCCTACGACTGACTCTGCTCCTCTGTTTACTTCATACTGACTGTCTTTCTGTCCCAAAATTTTGTAACAGAGGTAAAATGTAGTGTCTTGCTTCATTCATGCAGCTTACTCCCGAGCTACTTGAAAGGTCTCCCAAGTTCAGAACTCTGGAAATACTGATTTAACAAAAACATTGCTCTAGCTAGACTTACTCAAGTGTCACAACTGAAAGATTTAGTGTGCTTACTCTCTGCTTATTAAGTAAATATTTCCAATTTTTCCAAATTAAAAAACTCTACAACTGAGACTAAGTAAATACAACATCAGCTTAAGAAGTAGATCAGATATCTACCTTGAGACAATAAAGTTACAGGTAAAAAAAAAAGTTAATGCTGACCTTTAAAATGCAAGTTGTCTTAGCTATCCCAGTCTAGCAATAAGGAAGAATAGTAAGCATTAAAAGTGATCTGAATTTTGAAGTAATTACAGAAAAATAAAGCTCAATGTATTCACTCACCCTCGAGGAAAAAACAGAGTAATTTAATTCAAACTAGTCTATGGCTGTCCAGAGAGATTACCTTATGGAAGTACAGTAATTATATTTGTAAAGTAAAATCACTTATGCCTGGGGTGAGAAGGCCCAAGGGATTTTATGTAATTTTTTTTTTTATTTGCAATGTGTAAAAGCTTCATAATGGCATGAATATTGAGAAAAGATTTTTGTGTACAAAAGTACACATGCTGTGTAATGGTCTTTTTTGGCAGTAGTAGTAATCAGATATGTGTAACCAGTAAGTCTGTAGAACACCAGATGTCAAGAATGAATGCACATACAGTTCTACTTTTCCATATAGTGCCCATACATTCTAAGCTAAGTAGCAAGGTGTTTTGGAACTTATTGCAAAAATACTTCTTGCCACATTTGTAATTAGACTAATCCTTATAACTCTAAAGAAAAAATTCCTACCGGTTTCACTAAAAGTTTCTCTATACAGGTTTTGCCAGTGCCTTACAAATGTGATTGCTTTTTTTTAAAAAAAAAAAAAAAACTATACTCTTACAAGCTCTAACATACTTAATAGTCCACATAAAGTGTTTTAATTTAATTTCTCCAGTTAATAGCAAGACCCAACAGCATGACTCTGACAGTTTCACTGTGATACAAAACTGTCTCAAAATAGTTTTGGTGACTTCACATAGAAATAAGGTGTGTGATCAAACAAGGGCTAAACTTATGTCCTTTCTACCAAAAAGAACTACACTAGGAGCCAGAAGCTAAAGTTTTGAACAATTAGAAAGAAACAAAGCGAAATATCAGAAGCTTGAGATCAAGGTTTGTCAAGGGTTAGGGCCAGGCTGACCAACAGAAAAATGGCACACACTCTAATAACCCCTCTCCCCCAGAAGGGGTAGAGAAATGGAATAAGACAGAGAGACTTACAGACTGGAAAAAAGACTGAAAAAGCTTTAATGCAAATAATAACAATAAAATGAAATATATACAAATATAGAGAAAAACAATATCAAACCAAATGCCCCTGATGGCAATTACATCACCATCACCACTGATGCTGTGGAGCAGGCACTGTGGAAGACCCAGGCTGGACTCAGTGGCAGATGCAAACTGGATTCAGGAACACATGGATCAGGATCAAACGCAGAACAGAGTCCTCCTCAGTCACCAGCCACTGAAGAATAGCACTTGACCCTCATGATCCCTCAGCTTTATACTGAATATGATGTACTGAATATGATGTATATAGAATGGAATCCCTCAGTGCAGTTTAGGGTCACCTGTCCTGTCTGCTCCGCCCCAAAGGGTTTGCCTTTTACTTTTTGCCCCCCCAACATGGTACACAAGATTTAGCAGTCACCTTAGTCTGCACAGGAGGAAGTAGAAGCAAGAGCCTTTTTGCACATCAATCCTTGGTAGTAGCTATAAACCATCAAGCATTTATCACTTCTAGAAGCAGACACTGCAAAAAGATGCCATTAACTTCAGTTACTTAGAAGAGACTGAGCTGAAAAGTAAAATCCCTGAACAGAATTAGTTCTGTTCTAACTCAAACCAGGACAGGTATGAAGCATTCACTTCAGTTGGAACTTTCAAATTACTTAAGGCGATACATCTTGAGACTTTCCACTTTATTAGGAATCCAGCTGCTGAGCAGTCTGTCCTTTCCCATTTCCTATTCATTAGTATCAATGAAGTACTTCCTTCTGAAGACCTGTTCAACAGTTTTATTGTTGCCACTTACAGCTTTCCTGAACTGTAACAGCATAGTGTCTGACCTAAGAATGAGAACTGTATGGTAAACTTACTAAGAACTATGCATTCCATTCTGCTGCTATTAGCACGTGCTGTTTGCAGAGCTATCTGCCAAGATTTAGCAGTTAAATGCGTACGCTTCAATTCATAGCTAATAAACTTCATTCAACAGTAAAAGTGCATGTTCCAGACAACAGCACAAAACGTCCCAGCAAACAGACTGCAGCGACTTCCCCAAGCAATAGACTACTGATGGAAAATTCACTTTTTGATCCAATTGCTAGACCAAGATTTCTAAATGCATCAACTTTTGGCTAGAGTATATATATATATATTTTAATTATTTAGCTACTTATTTCTTAAGTAGCACCGACTTATTTATCACTGTACACAGCTAAGTGAGCAGACGCTGATATAAAAATAGTTGGCTCTGTTACTCATGCAGAGCAGTATCTCCCACCCCCTATACACTTCCCCAGCTTATACGTCACTTTGACACCACGAGAGGGAGTGTTCGAGCTACATTTCTACTGAGAAACAGAAGGGGCTCTGCTTCACCCTTTCATACTTGACACTCATAACTTGAAAATAATAAAATAAAAAACACCTTTCTAAGATCGACATCTTAGGAGCCTGGGGGGAAGGTGGGGGACAGGACGAGGAGATGGAACACAAACAAACAGAAAGAGGGATTTTTTTTTTCCTACCTCATGATGTGTCAAACAAGAGACAATTCAACTAGAAACTCCTCGGTGCTCTCCTACCCCTTTCCTAATGTTTCTTTTAGTGTATTTATTGACTGTTCTCAAAACTGTCCAAACAGTTCCTCCTTCTGAAATGAGCATGATCCCTGCAGACAGCAGCGGAAGGATGAGAGTTCTTGACCATCAGTCAGAGCAACTCAAGCAAAGTCACTACCTCTATGTGACCAGCTCACGTTACTGTTGTGCTGTTTAAAACCTAGTTAACAGTGGTTACCAGTTTACCTTGCTTCCCAAAGAACAGTGACTCAAATGTGTGTCCATTTTATCACTCTAGAGCCGAGACACCTATGAGATTATGACAGAGCTAGTGATGGACAACTCCTCTCACACAACAGGTTCATGCCAAGGTTAAATTTCATCTGTGCAGCAAGTGGACCACCCCGGAGAAAGCTATGAAAGAATAAAATAAGTATCACAGAGACAGCCCAAACACCACTTGTGCTTCAGTTCATAAATAAGCTTCACTTGAACATTGCTCACACATAGCAATGTACACAACTGTTTGCCCTCAAGAGAGAAGATCACTTATGACAAATGCCAATTACCTCAAGCAACGTGCTTCTGGAGGTTGCTCAAACACTACAAGATTAAGTCTATATAAAAGAGCTTCACTGATCAGAACTGTCCAAATCATGCATTGCTTATCCCATTTTGCTATTGCTTACCAAATCTAGTGCAAGCAGCAAACTGTACCAGTAGATCTGACTATCTGCATGATTTGCATTCAGATGACTGCCTTACAGTCATACACTCTATAAACATTAAGTTTCACTTAACAATTTCTTCCTGCCAACAGTTTCTCCCTGCCTGCATATTCTTTACCAATGAATGCAGAAACTGAACTTTCAATTGTTAATTACACCTCCTCCTCCTGCACTTCTAGTGACCCAAAAAATACAAGTAAAGCTGTAAGAAGCACTATGACTATGGTAAATTTAGTATCATTCAAGCAATTTCTGTCTAGCAACACTGTGCTTTGCTACAGCACAGTAGTTCACAATACAGTAAGCCAGAATTGCTTGGAAAGGCGAAATAAACTTTTCACTCATTTCATTCACTGGACTGCAGTTCGCCTTCCCAGTTTCAGAACTTGTGCTGTATAAGCAGTTTCATCTTGCCAAAAAGACTTAGCAAACTTCAACAGTGGATCAGGAAAGGCATGGAGTGGAATTTTAATATGAAGATATGTAAAAGCTGGCTTACCAACTGGGCAACTGACTTCTTAAAAAAATAAATCAATGTCACATAAAGGATTGTTGAGATGTTTTACATACAAAATCTCTCACAATTGCTGCATGAGTATCTCCAAACATAACACTGGTAACTAATGAATGAACATGGAATCAAATTCTTTTTAATGTATCAAGGAATATAATAATACAGAATGTCTATATTTTTCTTTCATTCCTCTACAGATTTACTTGTTTGCTCCCCTACATTGTGTTATTAGTCATAAGAAAAAGTTTTACCTTATCTTTTTACCCTCAGTGTATTTACCCCCAGTCTACTTTCCTCCTTTCTGTGCTCAGTTATTTAAAATGGTATCACTTTCACTTCTCACTAATGCACGTTTGACCAGTGAGTGGAAATAAGACTTTAATTAGAAAACTAAAACCAAACTATTTGAGTAGCCACTCTTATTACAGAAATAATCTTTGAATGTCAACACTATGTTTGCAAAAGAAGCTTAAACATACTATCTTAAAATATAAATTTACACTCTTTTTCTTACCTCCTAATTTTCATTAGTTCAACGGTATATTCTCAAAATATTTGGAATCAAAAAGTAAAGTCTTCAGCTTATTTGAAATCAACAGTTGTGCCTCCACCTACTGGAAAAGTAAATTTAACTGAAACAGTAATTTGATCCTTTGAGATTTAGGTAAGCAAAAGCTTTAACAATGGTTTTGTGTAAGATGCAAAGAATTGGTTTCCTCCTCCCCAAAAAAATAGTTTGCAGAAACCACTGACATTCCCTACAGTCCGCATGGACTTCATGAGGTTCCTACCTCAAACAGTTGCTCGTGAGAATGCAAAATTGGTCAATACTCTTATAATAAAATATCCACGTAATTTCTGAAATAACATTTGTTATCAGTAAATCTGAAATGTCATCCGATTTCAGTATCTTGCTGATTTCCACCATGCTTTCATAAGACCTGAACACTAACATTAGAATGAATTCTTTAAGTAACTGATGTGCAAAACCCAAAGAATGGTTGCTAATGTGAAGCATTCTCGATATGCAACACCTTTTTTTTTTTTAAGCCAAAGAGACCTTGAAAATAACTGAGGCAATAGTAGATAACCTCCTATTTTAAACTTTTTTTTTTTTTTTAATTATTTAATACAGGTTGTGAAATTACTTACTATCATTTTAAAGACTCTGATTAACCCAAAATAGGAATGTAAATGTTTTGATATGGAAAAACACCTCTCCTAACCCTTCTCTTTTTTGTCTCCATTATTCTTTTAAAAATGACATCAGCCATAACTAAGTAATTCAGGCATGCTTTATTCTGAAAAAAAAAGCAAATTTTAAGCCACAGGATAGCACATTAACATCACAGTGCTTTGTTTATTCCACTGCAAAGACAACAGTTTTGCTGTAGGATAACCTCAGATCCAACTGCAGATGATTATAATGACCATGAAATCAGGTAATACCTTAAAAGTAATCTTAACTCCTCCCCACAAAACCTGAACCATTATTCTGACATTTTGTTGAACTCAGATTAGAAAGACTTCAGTCACAACTGTACTGAGCTAGCCAGGAACGCCTACTGGTCCAGCTATTTGACACTGCCTGCTAGCTAGCACATACTTAAAATAAAATCTTAGATCAGTTTTAAGCTCTGAAACAATTATCTACTATTTATCCTGTGATAAAAAATTCACACTGACACCTTCCTGTCAATGAAAACAAACCATTACATTCTTCTAACAGTGTCTGTGACCAGTACATTTGTATTTCAGCCTGTCCCTCACATGTCAGCCTGAACTTAACGCACTTTTCCCCAGGATGCTTTATGAGTTGCTTCTATCGTGGAGGACATTAATACCACTTTCCTCCTCACAGACTCCCTCTTAACCCTGCCGTCATATTCTACTTTGGCACAGACACTAATGGAGTTATTTGTGTGGAATACAATCTAGTTGCGGGATGTTACTAAAATGTCTGGGTTTTACTACATGTGCAAGGCCAAACCCATTCCAATTTGCCTATGAATTTACAGAATGTATACTGTGCACTTACTACCAGTACAGCAACTTGTTTGTTTGCCTTGTTAAGAAGAGTTAAGAAGTTTCTCCCTTATACCTCAACTCCTCCATTTGCTCTCCTTTCCTCAAAAGAACAAATACGAACATCTCAAACAAGGCCAGCCCATCTGTCCATCCTGTGGTACTCCTTTGGCAGCAAATACTCTTTTCTCATCTAATAGCATGATCGCTACCTCAGACAATTCCCTCAAACCAGAATGAGTCAATTTTTATCCATTTTTACTTTAAATGCACAACACGATGGGGCATTTTATTTAAATATGTGTGAATTTTTTATCCTTTCAAATCTCAGGACAGTATAATTCATTCTGCATCTGGATGGAGACTGCAACACCTAAAGTACTACCACAAACATTATCACAATCCCTAATGTATACCTCTCTCTTAAGTAAAAAGAAATTCCTCCTCCTTTTCTACAGCATAAGATCCACTTATCTATACAGATCGGTGTCCTGCACAGAGCATCAAAGAGCACTCACAAGAGCATGAGACAGTCACATCAAGTTAGAATGTAAAAATCCCTTGTAACTATAGCAGAAAACATGGTTTTAAAGCAGGACACTAACCTTTTATATTAAAAAAAACCCTGCATTCAAACCATAAGTAATTTCTGCAAATATACATTAAATTTACAAAAACAGAATGATTCAGGGACTGAGTCACTGTACAGAGACTCATGCTGAAGACTCTTTTGCCTGTCAATATGGTACCAGAAAGTTTTCCCCAGGTCATTGACCTTTGCATGTAGAAATAAATACCCAAGGACCTAATAACAAGATGGAGCTTGATTCTGATGGAAGAAGTTTAGTGTTTGAGGATAATGCTCAGATCACATCTTTAACAGCTCAAAATAAAGCCTGCAAAATTATTTGGTAGATTATTTGGTTTTCCTGCCTTTACTGTGGTTAAAGATCAAGTAAAAAAAGCCAAAAGTATTGTTATATTGCCTAGATTTCTGTTCCTTTCTATCTCCCTGAGGTTTGTGTACACAGTAATTCAGAAAAAAAGATCAGATTAAAATATTATGCTTAGAATAAGAAACATTCTGAAAGTCAGGGTTCTTGTAGACATTCATCCTCACTATTAGCCTTCATTAAGACTCCTTCATATTAGCCAGCCATGTTTTCACTACTTCCTTATTTTATAAAAAAAAAGCAAAACAAAACAAACAAAAAAAACCCCAAGTATGTGATTAAGCCATAATTTAATAGTTTCTATTATTTGTTTAAAAGAAAAAAAAAGGCAACAAGAGGTAGTTCGAGAAAGGTCCAACTGCACATATGTTGGTTGCAACAGGTTTTCAAACATTTTAGAGACTTTTAGTATGCAGTTAGCCCACTAATATAGCAGAACAGACACCATTCCACATAGCTGGTACAGTGTATTTGTCAACAGTTTCCATACTAAGTAGCTTTTGACAAGACAAGCTGAAACAGCAGTGATCCTTAGGATCTGAAACAAATGCAAACACCCAGAATTCAAAGAAGCAGAACAGACACTTTTGGTTAGATACTGAAGGTTCCATTAAAAAAAAAACCAAACACCCAACAACAAAGAAAGTTGTTGGGTGTCTCACCTAGAGAACACAAGGAAATAAAAAAAATAAAACAATGGTACCAGCGTTACGACACCATGTTCAGTAATGAAGATTTTTCACAGCAACATGGATCTTAGGTAATCTATACAGTGCAATACTTGAAAACAAAATAGGGAGAGCAAGTTCATCAATTCCAAACATTTCAAGGGAGGAAAGAGGACGTTAAAAATTTCTCTGAGGAGTCCTTTAAAAATCAGATTAAATTGAGCTCAAACTAGACTTATTTAAATGAGAATTTTCTCTATGGCATGTCAAGAAGAATTTTGTGACAAATGTTGTATGGTCCAGTCACATGTCAAAATGTTAAAAGCCAGTCACCTCAGCAGAAGTAAAAGGAAACATTATGATGCTAGCGTCAACTCAACCAGTTTAACAGAAACTATCTTTTCAGAAGCAGCGTGCTAAGATTTGTTCAAAGCCTTCACTAGTCCAACATCTATTTATAGCTGCCCAGCCTCTCTACAGTTTCTTGCAGCCCCTCCTCCTCTCCAAGCCAAGTCAGGGGCGTTAAATAGATATAATGTTAAACCTTGTGCCACAAGATGGTCAGAAGATCTGCAGCTCTGCTCCAGTGATCCCATGTGAATGGTCTAACCTACACAGGAGCCAAATACATGGGATAAGCCTTCTCTCTCCTCTTTACAGACAGACTAATTTTTCCTCTGCCAGCATGCTGAGGGTAATTAACTGCTTAAGCATCGGAGCCTAAGCAAAAGATACGTGCCTCCTTCCTCTTCACCACAGAGCAATAGCCTAAACCAACTGCCTTGAGAGCCAAGACAGAAGCTGTTCAAGTCAGGTTTGACCCCTGGACAGCAGCAATGTCATCCATGCACCTTCCCACTTATAATGTACATTGTACCTTCCTCAAAGAAACTAGGAAGCTGTTGGCTTTTTTTTTTTTTCAGTGTTGTTTCTGGTTAATGTGCAATATCCACCACCAAGCCATACATGTGGATGTCGTTAGAAAGCATTGATCCAGATATAGGCACTCGTTCTCCAGCATCTCCACCAACAGCCATAACATTGCAGAAAGGGTGCAGGTATTTTCCTGCATAGGGAGCACAATGCCACAGACTGAACTCTGCCACAAGATCTATATATCCTTGGTGCCTCTCCTACCACCTACATTCACTCGCTCGTAGTACTAGTATGGAGACCAAGGAGATGACAGCACTCCTAGAAACTCCTGCCCACACGATTTCAACCACATTTTCTCCCCTTTCCCCAGCCACAGGCAGACGGAAGGGGAGGGATGACTTCCTCGGGAGTGAAATAAACAGGGAAAGGCCGGGGCAGAGATCAAGAGAGAAGGAATCACCCCAAAGGGAGAGATGATAATCCCTGAGAGGCGAGGTTGAGGAGGGGCATAACCAGGGAGGGAGGGACAGGGACAGCGAAGCGGAGGGATAATCCGTCAGAGAAGGGGGGATATAATCCCCTCGGAGGAGGGGGAAGGCGGAGGATCCCGGAGAGGGAGGGGCGGGAAACCTGATAATCTCCAGGAGAAGAGAAAATACCGGGAAGGGGGGGGGGGGAGAATTTATTCCCCATAAAAGTTTTCTT
>JAAGNO010024302.1:0-19246 GCA_033439905.1 Ceryle rudis
TTGCTGTTTAATATCTTCAGCAATGACATAGTGGGATCAAGTGCACCCTCAGCAACTTTGCAGATGACACCAAGCTGCGTGGTGCAGCTGACACACCTGAGGGATGGGATGCCATCCCGAGGGATGGGGACAGGCTTGATAAGTGGGCCTCATGAGGTTCAACAAGGCCAAGTGCAAGGTACTGCATCTGAGTCAGGGCAACTCCCAGCATTAATACAGACTGGGGGATGAAGGGACTGAGAGCAGCTCCGAGGAGAAGGCCCTGCTGGTACTGGTGGATAAAAAGCTGGACATGATCCTCCAAAGTGTGCTTGCAGCCCAGAAGGTCAATCATATCCTCAACTGAATCAAAAGCAGCTTCACCAGCAAGTCAAGGGAGGTGATTCTGCTCCTCTGCTCTGGTGAGACCCCACCTGGAGTACTGTGTCCAGCTCTGGAGTCCTCAGCACAAGAAGGACATGGACCTTTTGGAGTGGGTGCAGAGGAAGGCCACAAAAAGTGATCAGACGGCTGGAACTTCTGTCCTATAAAAAAAGTCTGAGACAGTTGGGTTGTTCAGCCTGGAGAAGAGAAGGCTCTGGGGAGACCTTATTGCAGCCTTTCAGTACTTAAAGGGGGCCTGTAAGAAGGTGAGGACAGTCTACTTAGCACAGCTTGTTGCAACAGGACACAGGGTAATGTTTTTAAACTATAAGAGGGCAGATTCAGACTAGACATAAATAAGAATTTTTTTACTGTGAGCATGGTGAAACACTGGAACAGGTTGCCCAGAGAGGTGGTAGATGCCCCATCCCGGGAAGCGTTCAAGGTGAAGTTGGCTGGGGCTCTGAGCAACCTGATCTAGTGGGAGGTGTCCCTGCTTGGTGCAGGGGCATTACACTAGATGACCTTTAAAAATTCCTTCCAACAGAAACCATTCTATGATTCTATGGTTCTACTACAAAGCTCTCAATTTTTCCCCCCTCCTTCAGAGTATCACTCAATCTGTAACTGAAAATAAACACCAAATAATTTGTATTAAGATAAAGCACTAACACCAGAAAAAGCCATTTGTATTCAGACTATGTATGTTACAATTTTAACTCAGTCTTGGCATTACCATTTTCTCAAGGAACAAAACCTCCAGAATAGCTAGGGTTATTTTGGAATCAAACTTTCTTTCTTTCTTTGTACTTAAAGCATAGTCATCCTCCAAGCAAAAACTTAAGGGCAAAACCAAACTACAGACATTTCTAAAAGGTAAATAATTCCCTACACAAATATTTAAGGGAAAGGAATTGAAGATAACCACACAAAGGATGTCAGAATTGCTCATTTGATAAGTAGAAGGCCATGCTGTGTTTAGAAAAGGATCATATATATATATAGTCCACCCACAACATTCTTTTTTCTGTGTTTTTTATTCTCAGGCTGACAATTTATGTAACTATAAAACAAGGACTAATATTTTGGCTGGGAAGCAAGAATCTTGTCTTCCCCATTATGTTCTTTAATATTGCCTCCCTGGGTCTTCCTACTTTCTCTTCCCACTAGAATTTGGATGAAAATTTTGGCTTCTAGTGTGCAGTCAAATCCTGCCTTAGTTTCCAAATGAAAATTAAAAAGATGGTTAGTTTTTATTCCTCTTCCACAATCATCTTCATGATCTGAAATTCAAACTATACTCTTTCTAGCTTGTGCATCATACCTTTTACAAAGTCTGTAAGGCCAAATTCTCCCCTACTCTTTGCATTTTTACTCTCTGTCAGGCATAACTATGTGAATTACCTCATTAAAGATGAGAAAATAAGTAATTCTCATGAAGCCACTTACATTAAATTTAGAGTGGATTGTAAAGGACCCAAGATTTTCTCACTCAAAATGGATTTTCCTTACCTTCTAATTGTAGGAGTTTTAGAGAAGAATTCCATCATAGTAACAATCAGCTATGTTTTTTTTCAAAACATTAATTTTTATGCTTCCGCTCTCCTCTGTTCACAAAATGAAAGACTTCCCTGGTCTTACAAGAGCATCTTTCCATTTCTTACAAGAGATGAAATACTCAAAGATCAACAGCCAGCAACTTTAAGAACAGACAAATATCCACATTCTTCAACTGCTATAAAACCAGAGGAAAGTTCTGTTTTTTCTTGACAATGAAATCCTTTGTGTCCCCCCTTTTTAGTTAATGAAAAAGCAGGAGAACTGCTTAATGGTAACCAAACCTTTCTCTAATAGAAGGAAACTGATGGAGACTGAAGACATGTGAATACTTGTATAAAAATACAAGGACCACTGTACCATATCATGTGAAAGCTCATTTCTCCAGGACTAGCACAAAAGCATATTCCTGAACTCTAAAAATATTCCTAACATAACATACATTTCTTTAACCTAATGTAACAAACAAAAAGAATACTGTACATATAGGGAAGATAAGCAACTTGTACCAACAAGGGTATAAACTGGGGGCTGAGATTGCAAACAAAGAGACAATATGAGTTAAACTGTTAATGAGGACTTACCTCCAGAAACTGGGGCATCCATGAAAACAGCTCCCATTTTTTCAACTGCTTTGGCTAATTCTTTTGAAACTGCAGGGTCTATAGTACTGGAATCTATTAGCAGTGAGCCTTTCTTCACTTTCCTAAAATAAATATTAATTACTATTATTATTTCTTGCACAAGACATCTGCAACTATTGCCATGGCACGGGCTTCCCATGATAAATGTACAGACACTTTTTGGTACACTAATAAATGCAAAAGTTTCTTTTGAGCAAGATCTGTTTCGTATATATACTGCTGAGTATGTACACCACACAGTTTTGAATGACTCGAAAAACAATAAAACCTGAACATAAAAAAGGATGTTCTTCCTAAACACTATTACAAAAAAAAATTATACAAAAAGGGTGCACTAGGAAAACCTTCCTCAGCAGTTTATCATATACAGATCATCTAAGATACATTCTAAGCAACTGAACTAAATGTTGATATAGCAAAAATTCCATATATACAAAATCTCATATATAACAATGCAACTTTCTTTCTATATATAAAAATATCTTGAATTGGCCTGATTGCATTCTTTTAATCATTGCTACAATTAATTCTACATAAAGATCATAACTAACACCACAAAAGCCTATTGCAGATTTAAAGTGAAGCATGGAAAAAAAATGTTCCATTTTCCCACTGATAACTAGTAAATTTAGGCAGAAGAACTGTATCCCAAACTGTAGAACACAAAAAGTTGTGTGTTTAAAAAACCTGCAATTAGAGTAAATATTTTTAGTGTCCTCAACAACAACAATATTATATCCTTATCCCTCTTTCCATTCAGTTGAGCCATGATTTCATGTCCACTGGGCCAGCAAACACCATGAAATCAAACATAATTTTTCAATCATGAAGAGGTGAGTCATTTAAAGGCTACACATTGCAGATTAAGAGCTTCACTGCACCTTGTGTGCTGTTGGCAGTACAGTGAATTCCACTCGATCAAATTACCTAGAGTGCTGGAAATAGTCTTTATATATATATACACATACATGCAAATGTGGACGTCACTGTAGCGCCAGACTCAAAACACCCCATACACAGAGCTTGTCCTTTTACGCAGAAAGGGTGAGCTGCTGCAAGTACTTTGTACACATGCAAGGGAAAACCAGTGAGGCAGATACAGGACTCCATCATTTCCCCTAATAGAACAAGGAGCAGTGGCCCAAGTTCCTTGGTAACACAGTGGCATGACTAAATTAACCCTTAAACGCTCTAGAGCATCCATGTTTTCTTCAGAAAAGCTTAAAAAGCTTCAAAGAATGATCAAAGTCAAACCAGTCACCAAGGACCAGGTCACTCAGAGCAACAATTAACCACCACTGCCAAATTACACTCCCTTCTCTTGAATATGGACTCTAATAAACTGCAGCAGCACTGGACTGCTTCCCACATCCTCTGTTCCCCACAGTATTTTACACATCCATGTACTTAAAAGATTAACCAGATGTATTAATATCGGTAAGTACGGCCAATTGGTCTTCCTGGATACAATTGTCCCACAGCTGTTTGCCCAGCTTTCTGGGACTGATCCAATTACCCTTCTTCCCTGAAGGGTCTAAGCTACAGATACTTAGATCTGCTCAGTCCTACTTTGTGAGGAATTAAACGATGGTCAGCAAGGGAAGGAAGGAACTATTATGTCCTATATTGCAAGAAGATTAGAAATCCTTCCCCTCTATTTTGTTTTCTTATCACTGCACCTTCATATTGCCTACAATCAGTACCTAAAAATGATGACATCAATTTTAGACAATCTACTGTACTTTTCTCTTCTGTATGTTTCTTCCTTTACATTATTAATCTGGGAAGCAGTATGATCCTCCATGATCCTCAGAGGTATTGAGTAGCCTTAGTAAGTCTGACAGGAGCAGTGCAACACATGGGCAATAAATACTATTTATTTAGTTTGGCAAGTCCAAAAACTCTGAGTATTAGAATTCTGCAAACTATGGATTTTAGGCTCAGTGGAAATTCCTCTGCAAAAATTAAAAAATACTATTTCACATTAAAAAAAACTCTTCAGATATTTTCTGATGTAATGAACAGACAATAAGAATAGAAACCAATAAAGCCTTTTCAGCTATTCTGTATTACTGCAATTTAATACCATAAGATGGAATGGCACCTCTTCAGAACACTTCATTTATAGATTTCCAAGTTAAAGAAAAAAGTATTTGAGCAAATAATTATTGCCAGCAAATATTCTAGTTATACTAGTCTAGTACATTACATTATAGTATAAGAAGCATGAGAATGATAAAGCAGATAATAGCCAGTTAAGTTGCCTCAAATTCACAGAAATTAGTATTCTACTAAGTAAAATCAAGACATTAGCCAAAAGTCATTTAAAGCAAGCACGGTTTAAGAGAACTCATGTAATTAGAGATAACATTAGTGACAAAACAGAGGAGAACATCAAGTTAAGTGCTCTGAAGACATAGTGAGAGAAACAGCAACAGCAATCATTTGACAATGTAACACCACCTTGAGTATGAGTGTGAATTCTCCAAACCACAAAAAATTCTTACTTTAGAATTCCATTTGCTCCTGTGTAAACTTCTTTCGCATTGGGACTAGAAGGCAGCATGGTAATAATTCTGTCTGCTCTTTCTGCTACATCTGCTGGGGAATCTGTTACCTTTTAAAGAAAAAAAAAAAAAATTATGTAAGCTTATGCTTCCTGAAAAAGAGATGCCGGACACATTTGCTGAGTTTGTTTTTTGTATTTGCAGGTCACAAGTAAGCTAGGTAAAAACTGAGAACACACAAAGCCCTGTCCTCCTAATGGATATGTTAATTAATTGGATCCACTATCAGAAAAATTATAAAAACTTGAAAAGGATGTCCTGTCTCTGAAGAACATCTGTCAATGGTGATGCTTGCATCCCATCAACCCATTAATGAATCTTCAATTCACTATAAAGCATGTTATCTATACAAAATACCTCTCTACAATTTTTCTAAGGAGGGACAACATGAAGAATCACAAAAATCTCACTATTTTTTCTTGTCTTACATACAGCATTGGAAGAGAGGAAGACTGAAGAAAAAAAATAAGAATTAGTTAATGCACCTCTGAGCCTCAACTTACAAAAATTGGAAAAAAATAACTGATGTTTCTCACAATACTATGGTTGACATTTTTAAAAAGAATTATCAGCTCAAGCATCCTTTACCAAAAAGATCTGAACAAGTTCCAAAATATATTGTTAGGTACTGGTTCTTACATAAACATACCTAACTTTGAAGGTATATTACCTTCCCCATCTCATTTCCAGAGGCAGGCAGTATGGTATTTAAGATACATACACAACAAGTGAAACACTGACAGCTTAAGTAGTGAATTTTAAGTAGAAGACACTTGTCACAAAGATTTTTGTCCACTATTAGTTTTAAATAATTCATTTATTTTAAAAATACATTGTTAATTCATTCATATCTCAGGGAAATGAGCAACAACAACAAAAATACAGCTTATTCTTTTATCTTTAGTCCAAGAGGGTAAAATCTGATTTCACTCATTCGGGTAGTTTTCCTGGAAGGAATTAGGTTTCAAGCAGGAAGCAAGCTGAACAGAAAGTAGATTTTGTTTGTGGACAAGGCTTGTAGTATTTATTTTCTACTTATTGTTGCTGAAAGATGAGTAGCAGCCTTAATATTACAATGATCTATACTGCCAGCTATATTATATGGCTTAGGTTTTTAAACTTTAAGAAATGTCTTAAGCAAGATTTTATATGCACTTCTTACTCAGTGTGAATAAA
The DNA here is from genome assembly GCA_033439905.1 of Ceryle rudis. Taxonomy (NCBI): domain Eukaryota; kingdom Metazoa; phylum Chordata; class Aves; order Coraciiformes; family Cerylidae; genus Ceryle; species Ceryle rudis. The sequence continues at coordinate 6,308 of JAAGNO010024302.1, forward strand.
CTGGAACTTCCATATCAGATGGCTTTAGTGTTAAACAAATTGCAGTTTGAAAGCTATCTGAAAACTTTGTTTCTTTACATAATGTAGACAAATCAACAAATTGAAGACCTCATTTCATCATTCCTTATCTATTTATAACTACAAGTATTTGCTAACATTTTTGTTAGTTTTGATACTAAAGGCCCTAATTTATTCTTTTATATACAACGCATTTATAACAGTTCAGCATCAAAGAAAGCATGCTCTATATACATTTGTAATAAATGCTGAATAACATCTTAAAGAACTTCTGGGATACAGCATGAGAAACTACTTAGTTTCTATTTGACTGATAAGCAAAATAAGGGGAGACTGTATATATTCACTGGCAACAGCTCTCAAAAAAAAAAAAAAAAAAAGTAAAGAAACCGGCACAGATAGGACTTAGAAACATGCAGGTTTTGTTTTGAAAGAATAAATTAATACTACACAAAACATCTGGTATACTGCACAGTTATAAAGGGAAACATACCCTAGTCTAAAGAACAAAGGTTAGGAGGAGGAATAAATGAGGCAATTATAAGCAGAAAAGCTTCTATATCTGATTAGTTAATTTTATGACTTGCTTCCCTGGAGATGAGGGAGCCTAGCTCTTTATATGGTAGTATGACACCTTTGTCTTTAGTTCTGAGCATCTCTGGTTCAGTTCAGTCCCAATGTGTATTATTAGAGGAGGAAAGAGGAAGTGTGTAATTGGAACCTGAATTTATATACATCTCCTTATTTGAAACTATCCTCTCCAGTAGTCTTACAGGTTTTCAAGTTATCAGCTGAAGGCTCTGTGGCCCATTTTCACCTTTCAACCTACAAAAAACATACTATACTGGGCACACGACTTAAAAGCTGCATCAGCCTCACATTTCCACTTAGTTATGGAGATAGGGTATAGCTGGCTTTTGATTACAAATTAGAACAATTCTTAAGCAACACAGATATATAACTATGCAACATAGTACACTAGTCATCTACACAAAAATTAATGTATTCCATCCATGTCTTTCAAAATACTAACATGCTGTTTACATGAAGAAAATGTGATTAAAAACGTACACAGACTGGGACAGTACTTCCACAACCACCAAAAGGATTAACATTTTGCTACCTTGAAGTAAAAAACAAAAAAAGTGGGAATTAAGAGTGGGAATTGTCATTCTTGGCCTTTTGGTACTGTTGACAAATATGATTAATAATCCCAGATGAAAACTGCCTACCTGGTTCAACCAGCAGTATACAAAACTTCTTTTTAATTTGGACTTCCTGTCTCAGAAATAAAGTTGAATTATTTGAAAACTATTAAGAAAGATTAAGCATTTGAAATCTTTACAAATATGTATGTAACTTTAAAAACCATCTCAAATAATAATTGCTGATTAGTAACATAGACCATACTGGCTGAAGAGTAGCAGCCCACCAGTTCTCATACCTGTTTTGATCCTTGCCAGTTCAGGAAAACTTCTGCAGTATGCAACTGGGTAAGGGAGAATTTTCTTCATACTGGTCATTGGTTTATGCCCTTCAGTACATGCATCTGCTTGTATTTGTTCAAAAATGCTTCCCTATATTTTCTTTATGATAAGCTGTTTAATAATTCTCCTTGCCTGAAATGCCATTCTTACTGAATAAACTGATGAAAGCTCTATTTTTATGCTGCTTTATGCATCAAATGACTTCAGTAAGACTCTCAAACTTCCAAATCTGAGATAAGATTCAAAAATATGTAAACTGAAGCAAAGTAACTATGTGACACACATGCAGTCTGCTGTGTGAGAAAGAATGAGCTAACTATGAGGAAGGGAAAAAACAGGAGTGCAGAGACAGCCTACTTGTTCATAGCAGCTTTCGGTATTCTCCCTTGTTTGTAGCTTTGCAATTTTTTGCAGGTTTCACCCTAAGTGGTTCCATATGCTACTGCTCAGTTTTCCCCTTACTATTCATCAGCAGCAGGCAGGTGGCTGCCTGCTGACATAGACCACCTCCCCGTTCTTTACTTCAGAGACTAAAGAAAGTGGAGTCACAGAATATGTAGACTTAGGATCAAACATCCCTCATCCACCATACACCTTGATAGCAGCTCTGACTCTAAACAAGGGATATTTGACAACATTTACTATCTCTTGGGGGGCATCTTTTACTTCTGTAATATTCCTGATGGTTTTACCCTACCAGCCAGACCAAAGAGAAAGCAGCCCTTGGAGCCCAGTGTTCCTTCTATAGTGGTTTCTACAAGCCCCTCTGGACCCACAAGTTTCCAAGTCCTGAAAAAAATGTTGGAGTAGGATTTACACCTATAGATCAAGAAAAGGAAGTTATGTTCATATATTTTCTTTAAGTGTGTTTTATTTGTATTTAAGCCTACCCATGTATTCTCCAAGTGATTTAAGATTTTAAAACATACTTTTGGCTTTATTTTTAAAAGCATTACAGTTCACCTTTAATATCACACGTTAATTCTCGCAGTGGATGCCAAAGATTCTATTACTATGGCAATAAGCTATCCAAAGGGGCAGCCACAACAAAAAGATCCCACTGCAGAACATGGATTAAAAATACAACCTGTTGCTCAAAACAGACTTCCTTTCCATTTGCTCAGCCTCTCACTTCAGACAGGTCTGGTTCGTGCCTAAGGGTCTCAACTTCTTTAACAAAGTAAAAACAGTAGCTAGGAAAAAAAGCTGAGAAGCTTACTTTCCTACTTAGGGCCAAGATTCTGTAACTATTCAAGGGGGCTACAATTAATTATCAACAGGTACAATTTATCTTTTTATCTTCTGGGAATCTTGATGTTACCTCATTATTTGAAACAGCTGTAATTAGTTCCAACAGTTCCGACTTTGAAAGCATGCAGTCAGTCCCTCTATTTAGATCTACCTACAATTGCCTTGCCACTGATGGAAAGTTCCCTCCTATTCTCTACCCTTTCACATTAGAGTATTATTTTTGCATTTGTTTCTCCTCACTTGAGTACATTCTTTCGTTTCAGTGTTTTCTGCAGCTGTCCATCCACTCACATCTATCTAAACTTCTATAGCTTTGAAGTATGTCAAAAACATTGAAACACATTTCAGACACTTAGAAATGACCTGACCACCTGAGAGACTGAACAGGTTTCTGGGTGTATTAACAGATCAACAAAAGCAACAGCACTGACTGGAAAAGAGCCAAAATTTTGCAGGGTATATGGTAGGAAGGTAAACCTCCTAAATGTGATGAATTTCCTTTACTCATTTTTCCTTTTCATTCCTTCCTCTTCTCTCACCATAACCTTCCTCACCTCCCAGAGAATAAGCACTTAAATAATTAGATTTTTTCCCCTTCCCCTGAGGACTGCACCTTGAAGCAGCGGGAAAGCTCATATGTCCCTATAACCCTTACAGCTATGCCAGCAGGATCTTTTAACTAGGGTCATGTAACCTGAAAAGGTCAAAATAAGAATCAGATGAAAAGCAGCCTACTGGCCATCTAAACCTGGGGGAGGAGGAAGTAGGAGAAAGAAGAAGGTGAAAGAACAGGCCATCAACCTACTCTCATAAAAAGGGAAAAACCCACAAACAGCTAGAGAAGTCCAACAAGGTAGCAATTCTGGCTAATAGCATTAAAATTACTTAGGGTAGAATCTCATGTCTTTGCTCCAAGCGAAACCTCCCAGATTCAGACTGTATTCACTACGCTGTTCTAGTTCTGACTGTGATCTTAATCGAGAAAAGAAACAGATTATTTAATTGCATTGCATGCGAGAACCATTCAACACACGGAGTTATTGTTGGAATAAAGAAAGTTTATTACTATACCTGAGCACCCAAGTCTTGAAATTCTTTGCAAGCTTCAGGGAACACATCATATGCAATAACTGGATATCCATGTTTTACCAGGTTTTTTGCCATTGGATTTCCCATGTTACCCAGCCCAATGAATCCAACTGGGGTTTTGGAAGCCATTGCCCTAGAACACACTGATTTCAAAACAATAAATATCAATATATTTGTATTTTAGAGTAATGTGTAACAATGATGTAACAGAAGCTAGTGTATAATCTGGTTTAATTGACATAATCATCTTTATGCTTAAAAACGGTGGAAGTATGAATCCTATTCTACATAATTTAAACCATAAATTATAGCTCATGTTGGGCCACAAATGAATTTTCCACCTATCAATTATTCTAATTAGTAAAATGAGGGTGATTCAAAAAGTATATTAATAATCAAATTTCAGCAACATTCCTGAAAGCTAAGGTCTGAGAAGAGCTCAAACACAGACTTAAAATACGCAGGCTTGTCTGCATTTTGTTATGTGTCTGCATTCTAAATTAGATATGCAAAATCAAATTTTATATATATTTTACAGACTCCTTATTTAAAATGTTGGTTTCAGCCTTGGGACGTAGCACCTGTTCTCTAGAAATGGACCAAGGCTGCCACTTTATTTCATGCAGCCCCACACAGATAATAACTGGACTCTTCTGATCCTGCACTCAAGATAGGAGTGACTAACCTGAAGGTCAAAGTCTCCACAATAAATCATTGCAAATCCTTTGAGCCATGTAATCAGAGTTTAAAAGCAAATACTGAGAGCTAGAGCAAACTCTAGTATAATTAACAAAATTATTAAGTCTTTACAGGAATGACCCCTGTATTCTATTTGCTGTACTACTAAGACAAGAACTATAAAGCATAGCCTACAATCTATGGAAAACACTGCAGGTTCAGTTACTTTTTACAAGCAGCAAATATCAAATGCTGGACAGTCAGCAGCACTACAGGCATCCATCTACTGCAATCACTGTCTCAACACTCTACATTCCTAATCCAAGGGCAGCACAGTTTGGCAGTGCTGAGATTTCTTTGCCAATTACATCTGATAGTTTCTCCTTTATGACAAAGGAAAAAGTTACGCAGAATAAACACTGAGGCATGTTGCAACTAAGCAGCCACAAACAAGGCTAACTCACTACAGAACTCCTGTAACTCTGCAGTGCACATACCGAAAATGTGCCTAAGCTGGATCGAGACTCTAAGAGGTCTCAATGCTTAGCAAAGAATCCTCTCTAGGCCAATAACACTTGATTAATCATTTTAAAGTCTTTCTGACTTTAAGCTCCTTCTTATGCAGCAGTGCTCATGCTCTTTCATCTGCAGCACTATTTTGGAAGTGCCACATTCAGTAAATCAGGTTCGTTGAGAGAACTTTGGTCTAAGACAGTTTCCACAGATGCCTGCAGCGATTACATAGCTAGAGAAGTAGCACAGTTTAATAAAAAACAAAACCAAACCAAACTAAAACGAAACTGGGAAAATGTTTAGTGCAAACTGAGATAAGTCAGGAAAAGAGCACATTGCTTTTTAAAGAAGTGCTACGTGTTAAACGTAGGGAACAAATGAACAAAACTAAAACACTATCATCAGCCATAGTTACCATCCTGGAGTCTTTTCTTCTCATCGTTTCTATGAGTCAGACCTCCCTAGTACACCACTCACACTAATCTAAAATGCCTCCTTTTGTAAGCCCAAAGATTCCAGCTTTCTGAAGAGGTTCAAGTCCTGGTTTTCGGCATCCTTCTCTACCCCTTAATGTAAGTGAATCTTATTTACCAGGACTTCAGTAAAGCTTTCAAAACCTCCTCCTCTAGTATCCCAGTAGTCAAATAGGGAAAGTATGCACAGGACTGGACTGCAAGACTGTCTGATGGAAGAAATACTGCCTGGACTGTTGGGCTTAAACAGTAACCAGTGGTTCAAAGACTAGCACTAGCCAGTTATGCGTGATGTGCCTCATGGGTCAGTACTGGGGCTGCTGCTCTTTAAAAATTTTATCAGTGACTGTGATGATGGGACATAAGCAGGCATGGGACATCAGCAAGATCATGTTTGACACCAAACTGGGGGGAATGGCTGAAAAACTGCAGAGAAGGGCTATCATTCAGGAAGACTGGAGAAATGGGCCTCAAGAAGCTCAGTAAAGGCAATGTCCTGTACTTGGGGCAGGAGTTGTCATTTCAGGCTGAGGACTGGGAAGACAGGTTGCAGCTCTGCAGAACATGTGGATTCCCAGAGACAACAGGTTGAACGTGAGTCAGCAGTGCACCCTTGCAGCACAAGGTTAATGACATACCATGCTACATCAGCAGGAACATACCCAACAAATCAAAGAAATTAGTGATTCCACTCTACACAGCACAGTACCCAAGAGGCATGGTCAAACTGCATGTAGCCTAGCAGACATCAAGTAAGATGACTGGGGGACTGGACAATATTGCATATGAGCAGAGACTAAGGGAATTGTCTTTCCTTAGCTTGGGGAAGCAAAGGCTAATTGCAGTCTTCTACTACCCATGGAGTGGGAGGGAAGAAGAGTTACAGAGCACATGAAGCCAGGTTCTTCACAGAGGTGCACAACAGTAAGACACAGGGCAATGGCCAGAAGTTGCAGGAAGGGAGATTCCAGTTGGAAATATGAAAAGCATCCCTGATGAGGAGAAAAGTTCTGCACTGGAACAGGCTGCACAGAGAAGTGGTGGATTTGCATATCCAGAGCAAACTTGGAACACTGCGAACAACCTGATCTAGCTTTAAAGTTAGCCTTGCTTCCAAACCTGATTTCTTTGTTTCTGTGAATTCAAAGTAGACTCAGCAGAAGTGTAAATCTGGCTACCATGTCTAGGCTCACTCTTGTAGACTCTTCACTTTTGTAGACTCTTCACTTTTATCCTCATCTTTTCTCACACCATCTCACGGACATCTAACCATCATCTCAAACTAAACATCAAGAAATCTCTTAATCATCTTCAGAAAACTTTCTTGATACCTTTTTTTCTGTAACAGTGCTGACACCAGCAGTGATGCCTGCCACTCACAGCCTAGAAGACCCATCCATAATCTGCTTAAATCTCATTGATAACTCCTTCATCATACCTGAGGTCTCAGCTACTTCAGAACCTGCCCCCTTGCCTCAACAGACATAATCTTGCCTTGATCTTCATGGAAATACTGGGAATTGAGAAGGACAATTTGCATGTGCTACTTTCTGTCACTCCTCTGCATCCTGCCTCACTTTTCTCTACCATGTCACAGGACTGCTTTGCTTTGACAACTTTTCATGGCTATCATCACGTCTTACTATTAAGACATCAACTGGTAATTGGTCTGCAATGACAGGCCTGCTGACAACAAGCATTTCTATTGCTTCTCTAAGGCAGCTCTTCCCAATGTAAATATCCATGAAACTAACTCGTTCTTCTACTGTAAGGCCTTCCTTAATAATCTTCATTTTGCAATATCCCCAGAAGGCACAGCAACAGTTAGGCTAGAATACAAGGCAACATGATGATCAGTATTATTAGTTTTGTGTTGCTGTATTCTATTCTTTTCCCTTTTGTCTCTCTCTCTGATGATTTTTCTTCTCTTCATGAATAAGGGAGTATTTTCTATTCTGTGATAACTAGGTGATGTTCAAACACACAGGAATTGAGAGCTGTTAGAGAAATAGTCCAGTTCCTGACTCAGTTTCTGATTTCTTAGTTTGGTTTTAACTCCTCACAGCTCAGTGTTAAGTTAACCTCTTTAAAATTACAGAATTTGATTAACAGCTTTAAAAAGCCTCCAGGTCCCCATGTACTCAAATACAGGAAAACTGCTTCAAAGGACTGATGAAATTAGCTCACAGACACATCTAATAGAGCTTTTTATAATTAAATTTGAATCAATTGCATTTAGAATCATGTCATATTTTTTAAAGACTAGTTAAGACAGTGGGGGTTTGCCAAACAGAGGATGTTTAAGAAGGTAAGATTTTTCATTTCTTCATACTAGATGAAACTCCACAGGTGCTCTCACAGAAATGTGATGTCCAGCATGAATATCTAGACAATGTTTACCATTTGATACATGTCACAGGCTCAGGTTTGACATAACTGTATAATTCAAACATCTAAGGACTGATATTCTGCAACACCCCCACACACACATACACTTAACTAATCCCATCAATTGTATAAGCATTTGCAGAAACTGTCCCTGTTGTATTGAGTCCATTTTACTTCAACCATAAAATCTACTGTAACCTGCTACAGTCACATGGCTGGAAAAATGCCCAGTCCACATTCAACTTCTAACAGAGGGCAGAACATCAGAATTAGGAGCAATAGAAGCTACTTTTAAAATAAGCACCGATACCATTTGCAACTAATTCTCCTTCACTGGAAACAGAATCAACAACACAGGTTAATCTACAGATCAAGTTAATTGTGAGCAAAATCAGTTACAGCTACTCAAAGAATTTGTGCTTCCCCCAGGAGACTCTACATTATTCTCTTGAGGGAACATGTGCTCACAGAGCCCAATGTCTATGAAGACTGCCTTGATGTGGAGGATCTGTGACCCCCTTGAAATATTGGGGGCTTACAAACAATATGAAAAAAATGGTTTGCTTTGAAAAGTTAGACTACAATAGAAACACCTGACCTAACAATTTCACAAGAATTTCCCCTTTAAAATAATTTAATTAAAAAATTAGCAAGAGTTTATGAGTCTCTGAATACCTTTTCTTGAAGAAAGTATATCCATTAAGACAGTAAATTTAGAAATGCACAGACTGCAATCCCGTCCTTAGAATACATGGCCTGTCAGTGTCCTAAAACTTGTCTTTTCAAGATACTATGTAGAGATGCTGAAAGCAATTTTTTTTTCAGCCTGAAGAGTAACAGTTACAAGTTTACATAATTTCAGATGTTTACATTTCATTTTACACTATTTCCTGAAGTAATGACTCTTACAGTTTTAAAAAAGAATGTCAGCTCCAGTGGTGCCTTGAATTCACTGGACCGCACAGACACTGTAATACGCAGCACATGGGACATCTCTCTGTATTCAGACAAAAATGAACTAATAGCTGGACAGGGCCACAGACGGTAGAGCTGGAAAACATCCAATACACTTGTACTCCAAGGGAAAGCACTGTCTAGCTGGCCAAGAACAGGCCTGAGAAACCAGTAACTCTCAAAATGTAATCCCAACTATATTACTTGCTTTTTGGCTTTATAGAATCTATTTTGAATCATGTTTACCAAAATGTCTAATTCCCAGGATGGAATCTCTACCCTCACAGTCAAATGAAACTGATAAATCTGGCAGAAGGGATAATAGCCCACACATTCCTCTCCCGTAAGAATTTCCTAATCATAGTGGTTGCAAGTCAAATTAATATTCTTGATCTCTCTGGATCAGTGAATCTTGAGCTCTTTTCCAAACCAGTGAGATTCAACAGGTGCATGGGAAGATGCTCAGAGAAAGCTCAACTACTGAAGTCGCTGGCTTTGCTCAGGGCTTTATGAGAAAGTACAGTTGCATATGAAGCAATTTGACAAAGGAGAGGGAAATATGATGACAATTCAATATGAGCCACTAAATGAAGGATTTTAACACTAATTTAGCATCTTAAGTTCTGGTACAACAGAAGACACCTTCTTCCTGCTCTGAAGGAAAGGATCAGAGAGACCTTTTGTGTTTTGTGCAGACTTCACTGTGGAAACTCATAAAACCTGCATTGAACTAGATCCTGGAGAGAACTAGATGGAGAAACAGAAGTTAGAGAGGCCAGCTGCACACGGGCAGAATCAGGTCTTTCTGCTCCTAGAAGCTTTGCCAATGGAATCTAAATTGCTACAGGCTTTTAAAGGCTATGCAATGATTTTAAGAATTGCACTCTGCCAAAATCATAATTTAAGAAGATTACAAGACTCTAAATTTGGCCAGCTTTACATTGAAAACATCCCACTTGCTTTTACTTGCCCCCATAAAGGTCTGATGATGAAAAACAGACACGCTATATTGTAACAGTCAGAGTCGTCTTACCTCATTTTTCTTATCTGTAGCTATACCTCATTAAATGTTTGCTAATACATTAAAGACAAAACCATGTTGTAAGTACTTTTCATCTAAAAAGAATATCAAGTATATAGTTGATCCCTTAATTAAGTAATGTGCTGGAGTTCTGAGCAGCAGGTGTTTCTGTCATAATCCTTGCTTAGTAATTAATGCCTCTCTGCACCAGAGCATGGAATCATTTGACAGTTCAAACACAGCTCCTGCATCAACAAAAGTACAATTTAACTATTAACCGAGTGAGTCCCTATTACTCATCCAAAACTATTTGTAAGGACATTTTCATTCTCTAGCAGGGTACTGTCTTCTTTGATGAACAGCTCCCATCAGCTGATGAATCTTCATCCACCAGAAAAATCTTCCTTTCTCAGCCATGATTGAACATTAACCTTCCTTCAGACCCGCACCACAGTCCCCAGGAAGGATTTCTCCACATCCATCAAAAAGATGTTTTTCAGTAAGGTCACATGCACCCTGTCCAGGAAGCACCTCTGCCAGCAACTGCCAGCTGCAGATCACAAGACTACATGGTCTCTACCCAACTTGCTGACAGACAAACATACATACCCAAGATGCTCCTCTAAAATCTGCCCTCAGCTAATTTTCTGCTAGATGATTTAATAGCCTCTGGTATAAATATACAGAAGAAACAATCCATCGTGGTCTGTGCCAGCTGCAAAGAGCAACTTACAGAGTAACTTAGGAGCATTCAGTAAATGAATGAGGACAGCCTGCTCGCTAACCAAGCTGTGGTGTTGGACAGCTCTCGGAGCTGCCTGAGCTTTTTTCACTAGGACATCATTTCTCTCGGAATGACAGTTGATGAAATTACTACTCAGAAGACAACTTTTAACAACTTTTAGACTACTCAAAATTAAAGAAAAGGATGACAAACCTAATAAACGCATTAGAGATGGGTAAACCTGGACATATAACTAAGCAGAAGAGCTTAGCAGCTAAGAAGACTTAATGCTTAGACCTTCATCCCATAAACGCTTCTCAGAGTCAACAGGTCTTTCAGCACAGTCACTACTAAGTCAAAGTTTAAGTGCTGTGGGTGAAATTCTGTTCCATGGAAGTTTCTTGGGAGTGTCATGACTTCTTAGGTTTACTCACAGTTTCTCACTCAGGTCTCCAGGAAAAGACAAATTCTATTTTTCAACTTAAACGGCCAATGAAGTGTTTATGGTTGCTTTTCACATCTGTGCTCAGCACCAAGAAACAAAATTTCTTCCATCTTCTCTAAATTAAACATGACCATTGGAATATTGACCAAGACAGTGGGCTTCAAAGCTCTTACAGAAATATCTGACAGCGACCATACACAGAAAGTTCAAAATACATTGAAAGCTGCTGCTTTCAACTGCAGTATCACAAAAGGTACAAAATACATAAATCGGTCTCCTGTGTATCACTTTACTAGCATGTGACCAATATGCTTGCTGCACCTGAGCTATTACTTAGCACAACACCATTGGGTGCAGCTAATTATGCATTAGTGGAAAAGAGACAGTCAAGCAAAAATAATTTTTGAATTAGCTTTCAGTGTTAAGTGTCAAACGCTTCATTGATCAGTTTAAATGAAGTTTAGAGTAGAATTACAAATTTTTAAAGGTTATTTAAAAGCAACTAAGTAGTTCCTGAAACACTTTGTTAAGTGTGAAGATTTTAGAACTATATACCTTTTAAAATAATAGATTTCTTCCACTTTGCTACTTGAAAAATCTTCACCTATTTGTTGGGAGCCTAACTATACAGTGACATACACAAGCAGCAGACTGCTACTGAGCGGTGTTGAAAAGACTACTGAAGGTGTATCTTCAATTATCTACGTCAGCAGTTAAATTACTTGGAAACAGCAGCATGATTTTCAGAACTCTGAAAAGAGAAAAGGTCCAGGCCCAGTTCTGCAAATACATTCTTCCTTCACTTGCACTGACAGGACATTTGAAGGTGTTTTCTCCTTCCACTGCCTGTGAACCAACCATATGTGCGAGTGAGTGCCTGCAGAGCTGGAGCAAGAGGAAGAACTGCTGGATTTACCTTCAGCTTAAGGAAAATAACTGGAGACAATGATTGAGAGGGTTGAGCAGCCCAAATCTAGGTAACAGGTACTGCTGACATGTCACTGGTGCCACAAGAAACACTTGTGGGCTCAGATATTTTCCAGGCATGTTATTTTAAGCAAGTGAGTGTAAACACTATTGAGCAAAGCCGCCCCGAAGCTCCGGTATGGCCCCGAGTAACGCGGCAGTGGGAGCCGCTTCGCGGGAGCACGACGTGCCAGCGACGATCCCCGAAAGCTCCCCCGGGAGGTCCCTCGCCAGGACCGCAGCACGGCGAGGCGAGTCCCGGGTCTGCCAGGCGCGGAGGGCCCGCGGCCGCCAAGAGCAGCGCGGCAGCTGAGCTCCCCGGCCGAGCCCCTGGAAAGGCTGGGCCTTTGCCTGCCCAGCGCCGACCGCCCGGTGGTCAGAACGGAGCTGCTCGGGACGAGGAGGGGGGACGGGGACACGAGTCCTTACCCATCGCCGCGCGGGCGGCACGCACCCGCCTGTGCCAGCGCCACCAGCCCGCAGGTCCCCCGAGCACCACAGCCGCGGCCATGCTGCGCCCCAAGGCCCGGACGCAGGTGCTGAGCCAGGCGAACACCGGCGGGGTCCAGAGCACCCTGTGAGTAGGGGGCCGGGGGGGCGAGGGGCGGCCGCCCCCGGCCCGTCCGCTGGGGGCTGGTACCGCCCCGCGGGGTCCTGCGGGGAGAGGCGTTCGGGCCCCCCTGGAAATGTCCCGCACACACCCCCCGGGAGTGAGGGGTCCTGCGCGGGGCTGGGCACGGTACTGGGGCTGGGCATGATGCTGAGCTGGGCACGGTGCTGGGCTGGCATGGTATTGGCTCTGGGCAGGGTGTGAGTTGGGCACGGTACAGGGGCTGGGCTCGGTGCTGAGCTGGGCACGATACTGGGGCTGTGCATGGTGCTGGGCTGGGCATGGTGCTGAGCTGGGCACGATACTGGGGCTGTGCATGGTG
>JAAGNO010024306.1:10448-41802 GCA_033439905.1 Ceryle rudis
GTCCTTCCTCCCCCCTTGCTCCTGCATGAACTTTCCTCCCAGGGCAGCTTTGCCAAGCTCTGTTTACTTGGCATCCCCGGCTTACAGCTTGCCGTGGCGCTAATCACCACTCCGACACAGCAATTAGATTTTGTTGTTTGGGCTTGTAGTATGAGCAGACAGATTTATCGTCCTCCACAGCTTGGTGTGCAGACCCTGCTGCTCCAGTCCACCTTCATTCGCAGCGCCGTGTGTCACACAGGGTGGGAGAAGAGCTGCAATTATATCAGAATTTAAAGGTGCCTTCCCAGGAGAGGTAAGACTCCCTGGGTTTTCTGGCAAAGCATCCTCCTGGGCTCCCCTCCTCTACAGCATCCATCAGCTCAGGAGGAGGTGGACAGCTCAGATGGGAATGATAGGAGTGCTGGCCCAAACCACAAGTGCTAATTTATTATTTACTAGGTCACATAGTGAAAATAGGAATGATATGATAAGTGATGTTAAGGTGTCACCTATCCATGACATGACAGCAGCAGCAGGAGATTTTGTGCCAACACCTAAGAGCTTGGACCCCATGGGGACCCCTTCCAGTAGGGAGGGGAAAATTTTGTTTCTATGGCCAGAGAGATCCCAACGCTCTCTCCAGCAGGGAAAGGACACTATGCTGCATTAACCTGGCTCAGGAGACCATGCGCTGCTGACTGTGGTCTTATCTCTGCACAGTCATAGGACCACAGAATCATAGAATCATTTTGGTTGGAAGAGACCATTAAAATTGTTGAGTCCTACTGTTAACCCAGCACTGCCAGGTCACCACTAAACCATGTCCATCAGCACCACATCTCCACAGCTTTGAAACCCCTCCAGGGATGGGGACTCCACCACTGCCCTGGGCAGCCTGGCACAGGCCTTGACAACCCTCGCAGGGACGAAATTGTTCCTATTGTCCAACCTAAGCCTCCCCTGGCACAACTTGAGACTATTCTCTCTTGTCCTGTTGCTTGTTCCTTAGAAGAAGAGACTGACCCCCACCTGGCTCCCACCTCCCTTCAGAGAGTTGCTGAGAGAAGAAGGTCTCCCCTGAGCCTCCTTTTCTCCAGGATCAACAACCCCAGGTCCATCAGGTGCTCCTCACAAGACTTGTGCTCTAGACCCTTCCCCAGCTTTGTTGCCCTTCTCTGGACACTCTCCAGCCCCTCAATGTCCTTCTTGGAGTGAAGTACCCAAAACTAAACCCAGGATTCAAGGGGCAGCCTCTCCAGGGCCCAGTCCAGGGGGATGATTCCTGCCCTAGTCCTGCTGGCCACACTGTTTCTGCACCTTGTTGAGGCTGGAGCACAGTATATTCCTCTCAGTCTGGATGTGGTATCCTCCACAAAGAAAATTTACTTCTTTCCAAGCTGCTGCTGGGTCCTTTCTGTAAATGTTTTTTCCTGTGGGAAAACTGCTTGTTTTTAACAAACTCTTGAAGACTCTGCAGATTCACTACACATGTAACACGTGCCCAGGACAGCAGTGTCCACACTGCCAGACCTCTGAACACTAAGAAATCTTCCCCAGATCCTGCAGTACTGCAATGGAAAACAGAAAGCAAAAGAGGATTCTTGCCTGCTGCATGGTTTTAGGCTTTCTCTTGAGTGTGAGGAACCTCTCTGTTGTGAGGCCAGGCTGAGAGAGTTGGAGTTCTTCAGCCTGGAGAAGTCTCCAGGGAGACCTTCTTGTGGCCTTTCAGTACTTCAAGGGGCCTGTCAGAAAGATGGGGACAGACTTTTTAGCAGGTCCTGTTGTGACAGGACAAGGGGTGATGGTTTTAAACTAAAAGAGGGAGATTTAGACCAAATAGAATGAAGAAATTATTGACACTGAGGGTGTTGAGACCCTGGCCCAGGTTGCCCAGAGAGGTGGTCGATGCCCCATCCCTGGTAACATTCCAGGTGAGGTTGGCTGGGGCTCTGAGCAACCTGCTCTAGTTGCAGAGCTTGGACAACCAGAGGTCCATGTGATACTGGGATCATCAAGGGGTGCTCCAGCTCCTGACAATCACTGTCGCAAGATGTCCGTGTCAGTGTAGGTAGGTTGGACGAGATGACTGTACAATGCCCCTTCTCACCCAAACCATTCTGTGATTCTACGATTTTTCAGGTTTTTCCCCCTATTGTGCAGTTTGAAGGGAGAGAATGAGTCTGACCCTTGTGATGGCCATTCCTCTGGAAAGAGAGCCTGGGAGGAGAAAAGAAAGTGTCTACCGTCGCGCTTGGGATTAAAAAATAAAATGGGAAAGCTGGATGTGGAGAAAATGAAAATAATGGTAGTGGTCACTTGGGAGAGGATGTGAGAAGTGGGCATTGCCTGTGAAGAACGAAGGGAGATGGGCTCATGTCCTAAAGGCCACATCTCCTTCTGCAGCTGACACCCCAGCACGGCCATATGAATTGCTCTGCAGCCACATGTCACCCCTTGAAGGCTCATTTCCAGTCTCTCCAGCCATCACTAATCTTAGCTCAGGCTGAGCTGAAAGTAAAAAAAAAAAAAAGATTTTGATGGAAGTGACTCCAAATCTCATGAATAACCCATACAGGGACCGTATTAACCCCTCAGCATGAGCAATAACTACTGCTAATTAAATCTTTTTTTAGAGCAAATGGCTCCCAACAAGGCAAGTGCCACACCACGTGCTCTGCCTCCTCTGAGACAATGTCAGAGCCATGGCAAGCCAACTGAGCATCCTCTGATGAAGGTGGGAGGGGGAGATGTTGCAAGCACCATGCAGCAATCTGCTATCAGTGGTCATAACACCTCTGAGGAGAGTGACTGACTGACCTACGATGCTGTGGTCCTCCCTGCTAACCCCAGCTCATGCTGACTTCCCCAAAATCAATTTAAAGGTGAAAGAATGGTTCTGCAGGACACCTCCATTCCACAACCCCTCCATCCATGGGCTGTGCCTTCCCAGCGTGTGCTGGGCATGGTGAGAAGAAGGAAGGATGTGAGCTGCCATTCATCAAGGAGCCTGAGGACCAAACCAGGCAGGATGCAAAACCACTAGGAGACATAAAGGAGACTGGACAGGGTCCTGGGCAACAACATCTAGGTGGCCCTGCTTGAGCAGAGAGCTTGGACAACCAGAGGTCCGTATGATACTGGGATCATCGAGGGGTGCTCCAGCTTCTGACAATCACTGTTGCAAGAACTGAATGTCTCTGAAGGACTTTTAAGCACATGGTGTGTGCATTTAAGAATTTAAGCAAATTCTTCACCCAGACCAAGGATTCTGCATCTGTTATAGCAGGAGTATGTAAATATTGTAGAAGACAGACATAACTACCCTTGCACAGGGCAGGTTATAAAAAGGAGTGGCCTTGCTCCGAGCTGAGCTGTGCTGGTACTGATGTGATGTTGTCCATGGCGGTACATCTAGTGGGCCAGGCTCTGCTAGCTGACACAGTGAACTCAGCTGCTGCCCTTGCTTCAAGAAGGGGGTGATTTTTTCCCATGCAGCTGGGGCTCTCCAGGGGTCTCTTACCCCAATGCACCCCTGTTTCATTTCTGAGGTCTTCCAGACCTAGAGAGGAGTGGGGCAGACTGGTCAGGGCTTACTCTGCTCCATATTATGTGGAGGAGGTGATGCTCCTATGCATCATCAGGTTCGGGGCCTGGCAGAGAGGTCACCTGTGCTTCAGTGATAGCAGAAGTGTCCTTGGGACACTTCTTGGGACACTGCCTTCCTCTCCATCTCTCCCTACATTGAGATACCACACTGCATGCATGAAAGCCTTGCTAGTATGGGTGCATTAACAATCCTTGTTGTTTTCTTTCTGCTTGGGGCTATGGAAAGGACAGTGTGTTAAAAGTAAGTTTTGATTTGTCACTGTGCTGAGGAATGGGGGAGACAGGAACTCTCCAGTGATAGTGATAAAAGAGATGAGGAACCTGTAGCTTCAGGTGTTTAGGAGGATGCTGGTTGTCATTTTTATATCCATGTACTAGTTAGCCATGTTATTTTATAACAGCATCTTTCCACTTGAACCATTCCCCTTCCATACCCAAAAGTTTCCATTTTCCCTGTCTCTCCCATTTATTATTTCTTCTCTCCATTGCGCTGGCCCCTAGGCGTTATCTGCAAATTGATGGAGTTCAGGATGGTCCCTTAAAAGAAACTTTGCCTAAAACAATGAGTTTTCAATACCACAAGCAGATAAAGACCACAGAAAACCCATGTAATACAGTGGTATGAAACACTTGCGTTTGATCACTGTATGAAACTGCAGGAAAGTGATGAGTAAATGTAAGAAGGAAAAGATGCTTTGAATTAATAGAAAAGATTATTGCAAAGAGGCCTGACAAGGAGTTAGCCTACTAGAAGGTAAAATCTGGGTATCTGCAGATGGGATCCTCTACCTGAACTCAGATTCAGAGCTGCAGAAAGGCTAAACCCTCCTTCCTCCTAATCTCTGTTATAATCATCCTCATACTTACAGGACAATTCCAGTTGAGGTTGGCCGGGCATCTGAGCAACCTGCCCTAGTTGTAGATGTCCATGTGCACCACAGGGGGGTTGGACTAGATGATCTTGAATGGTCCCTTCCACCCCAAACTATTCTATGACATTATGATATCACGGAACATCCCATCTGCATCTAAGCAAGGTAAAAATTATCCCTACTATGTGATCAAACCGGTTCTCTGACTTTCTACTTCCCATTTACAATGTTGTCCAGATACCTCATTTCCCACAAAACTAAAGCAAACTAACTTAACCACAGGACATCTTGTGGGCACGTCTCTGGGAAGGGTCTCATTGCGGGTGGCATGGCAAACACAGACATGTATTTGCAGGAATGAAGGTGTCCCATTTTATTCCCAGCCTGTTTCCCATGCAGATCCACGGATGCTCTACTACAGAGGCTGAATCCCTGACAGTTTACCAGCAACCTAGAAAAGTATTGATTGTGCCAAACAGCAGATTCATGCTTCATCTCAGGGTGAAAAATTTACTCCTGCCATGCAGGAAATTCAGCAAAGCATTCACAATGAATGCACAGTTCCTGGCCGTGCCTTTTGGATGGGCTGCACAGACTGATTGATAACAGGAATTTTGTGAACTGCTTTAAGGAGGAAATTAAGAAACAAGTTAAAATATCGGTGCTCTGGTCACTGAAAAACATCCTCAGTGAGTAAACTTGGAGATTTTATTCTGGATTGCATTACTCTGGATGAACCTTTCAGCTGCATCTGTGGGATGTGCCTCTTTTCCATCCCTTGTCAGCCCCACCAAAACTGAACACCTAGGTGCAAGGGCAGGCTTAGGGCTCAATTCTTGATTCCATAGGAGTTTTCTAAATTCAAGCTCAGCTTATGTTTGCTTACACTGGCAGGCAAAGGTCCAGAGTCAATCTGTGGTCTGAACTCAGTCATTAATCCTCCTGTATCTTGTAGACCTAGCTTTGTGGTGATCTCAGCTAGAGCTGAGAAGCCCCAGGAGCAGATGATGCTGATCACCAGCACTGGCTCATCCAGGACCGAAGTTTTTGCTCATGCAGTCCAGATAGACAGGGCATGGCAGAGCAGGCTGCAGCCCTGCAGATACCCCAGTTGTGTCTCCTCCTGATCCTGGTGTAGAACTGCTGAGGCTGGTTGTCACCAGGCTTGTGGGCAACACGTGAGAGAAGACCACAGAAGCCACAGTGCAAACTAACAGGGACATGGTGAAGGAGAGGTTGACACCCACATGCAGGGCTGCAGGTGCATTTGCCAGTGTAGCAAAGATCCAATCAGTGAAAAGCCTGACAATGTAATGATGAAAGGGACTCAAATACTATTGCTCTGTTTTTACTGGATGGTTATGAAAGCTGGAGGAGCATCAGACCTTACAGCAGCAGCTATATGCTTTGGAAAGCAAGTATCTCAAGGAAAGATTGCCTGTTAAATGGAAAAACAACTAGCAGTATCAATATTGACTAGAGAGATGGTGATCACGTCTTCCTTGTCATCCAGGAAAGGCAGTCAGGCAGAACATCACTCAGGAGGTTGTTTGAAAAGATCACACCAACCACACGAGGTGTGAACCTCATGAGGTTCAACAAGGCCAAGGGCAAGGTCCTGCACCTGGCTTGGAACCATCCCCGGCATCCATACAGGCTGGAGGATGAAGGGGTGGTGAGCAGCCCTGCGGAGAAGGACTTGGGGTGCTGGTGGATGTAAAGTGGGACATGAGTCGGCAATGTGCGCTCACTGTCCAGAAGTCAATCCCATCCCAGGCTGCATCCAGAGCAGTGTGGGCGGCAGGTTGAGGGAGGGGATTCTGCCCCTCTGCTACTCTCTGGGGAGACCCCAATCTGCAGTGCTGGGTCCAGCTCTGGAGTCCTCAGCACAGGAGGGACAGGGACCTGTTGGAGTGGGGCCAGAGGAGGCCCCAGCAATGCTGGGAGGGCTGGAACCCCTCTGCTGTGAGGCCAGGCTGAGAGAGTTGGGGTTGTTCAGCCTGGAGAAGAGAAGGCTCTGGGGAGACCTTCTTGCAGCCTTTCAGTACTTCAAGGGGGCCTACAGAAAAGATGGGGCCTATTGTGACAGGACAAGGGGTGATAGTTTTAAACTAAAATATGTGAAATTTCAATTAGAGAGAAGGAAGAAATATTTTACACTGACGGTGGTGAGACCCTGGCCCAGGTTGCCCAGAGAGGTGGTCGATGCCCCATCTCTGGAAACGTTCCAGGTGAGGTTGGCCTGGGCTCTGAGCAACCTGCTCTAGTTGCAGATGTCCCTGCTCCCTGCAGGGGGGTTGGATTAGATGAGCTTGAAAGGTCCCTTCCCACCCAAACCATTCCATGATCTATGATTCCCATCAAAGTCTGTTTTCAACACACCCTCTGCTCACACTCACACCTTCTTGTTGAACATTGTGTTGTAAAATTAAACAGCATTGAGCTGCACTGTGAAGTCCCTGGAAGGGGAAAGCAATTTCAGGCTGACTGAAGTGATGGCTGTTCTGCTCAGCCAGCTGTGCTTTATAAACACTGCAGAGTGAGTCCCTTGTTGAGTGCTTCCACCACTGAAATAAATGCTTTTGAGCAGCAACCAGGAGGGGCTCAGCTCAACATGTTTATATATTCCAAAAACTTTGCTGCTAGTCTTTCATTTTGAGAATGGCCACACTCAGCTAGAGAGTTTTACCAACAGGAGAAGTTGTGTAACCCCAGCACAGTGAGATGTCTCTGCAGGAAAGGCAGGCAAAGGTTGTTTAAAGACAAAGGAACACTGCAAAACTTAATAGCATTGCAGAGCACACGGAGAAAAAAACCTTTAAGATCCCATTGAAAATCAAGTGCCATTAAGGTATGAATAAGCAGACAAGGGAGAAAAATAAAGGCCTCCATATTATAATGAGGGATGAGGAAGAAGGGAGGAATTCACTGCAGGGAATGAAAGTGTTGCAACAGTCTGACGACTACATCCACAGACAGAGGTCCTGACCCATATGTATGATGGGAAATATGCCACCACTCAAATGATGTGTCCCCAGCACTCTCCTGGTCACACACAACCCTCTCTCCTGAGTTGTGGGGGTGACTGGGTGGAAAACATGTCCCTGAGCATTCTGGTGTGAACAGACCCCTCTGCAGAAAGGATGACCCAGCACAGGGCTAGAGGTGATGTGTTGACCCATTGTAACTGTCCAAGTTTCCTAGTTGACTTAGAACTCCATTTCTTTGTTCCCAGGTACTTCTTCCCAAGACTGGCTGGGTATGGAGGGCTTTCAGGAGATGCTTGGCTGTGCAGGACTTTCTTTTCCAACTCCAAGTTCTGCTCAGTACTTTTTTACCATGAGATATTCAGTCACATCACATCCTACCTTCTAAGAGACACACAAGATGGCCTATATGGTTTCCTCCTGTAGGTGTGCCATATCTCCATGGCTGATGACCATTTCTTTCTGTTTCCCCATCATATTTCATCACAATCTGTCACATCCAGCCTGAGATGCAGAAAACTTCCAAGGCAGCAATGATGTGGTTTTGTTTGCATGGTGCACTGTGTTCCCAGTCCTGGCTGGCCTTGGAGGTCTACAGATAAAGATATTTTAACAGCAGACAGTTGCAAAATAATAAAGAAGATCCATATTGCCTGGTCCCCATCATCCTGGCTGGTCACTTCCATGGGTCCATGAGAAGTATAAGGCTCCTTTTGTTTGTTCCCAATGTTCTCCAGCTTCCCTGTATCTCAGTTTTCACTCCTGTTCAGAACATGTCATATATGAAGTGCTACCCAGCTGTATTTCATGGGAGCAGTGCAGCCAAATGGGAGTCCAAGTTACTCCTGTGGAGATTCTGACTGAACACAAGAGGAAAATTTTTCACAATAAAACAATCAGCAATTGGAATAATGTCCCCAGGGAAACAATGGATTCCCCAACATTGAACACTTCAAGAACAGGAGCTGGACCAGCTTATCTAGACCAGGCTTTTGCCAAGGAAGTTTGGACCAGCTGGTCCTTGAGGTCCCTTCCAACTTGGGATTCTATGATTCAAATGAGGTACCTCTTATACCAGTCAACAGCTTCAAAGCAAAGAGGTTTATGTCACAAATGAGGATGCCAATCTGCAGGTTAGAGTCCTGACTTGTCAAAATCACCCCTTTAATGCAGAATTGCCTTTGGCTTCACGGATGAGCGACATAAAGAGACTTTAGTTTTGGTCCTGACTCCTTCATTACCTTGGAGCAAAACTGTTGGCAAGTCACAGTGACCCAGGAGTTCAGTCACTGAGTTCTAGTGGTAGGACTTGAAACAAATATTCAAACACTTGAAGGGAGGGTAATTGCAGGCTAAGCAATTGCCTGGAGACATCAGAGATACAATGAGGGTCAGAGTCTTTCCCGTGAGGGTGACAGACCCTGGCCCAGGCTGCCCAGAGAGGCGGTGGAGTCTCCTTCTCTGGAAAGATTCCAAACCTACCTGGGCAATGAGATCCTGGGCAACCTGCTGTGGGTGACCCTACTGGAGCAGAGGGGGTTGTATGAGATGTTCTCCACAGGTCCCTTCCAACCCCCACCATGGTGAGATTCTGTGATTCTGTGACCAGCTCTGTCAGTGGGGTGTGATGTGGTCAGAACTGTGTGATCAGAACTGTGCAGTCTTTCTGGACTCACTTCCCAAACTGTAAAATGGGGATAATTCTGCTCCCTTATTTTTTGACCATCTTACATAGACTGGAAACACTTTGGGGCTGGTATAATAACAAAGCCTCATTCATCATGTTCCCTTATAACATGAGCAGTGAAGGAGGAGCACTAGTAGGACAGTTATGTTTAAGTGATACCAAAGCATCGCCTTCATACTAAGGTTGCTGTATAGATGTACAGCACCATGAGTTTCATGGCATCCAATTCAACTCGTTTGAATCTTTCCCCCTCTTCTGAATTGCTCCTGTCCATCCCACCCCTCCTTTTTTTTCTGGACATTTTCCCAGTGATTTCTGCTCTTTAAGAGGAGTCTGTTGAACTATGAAAGCAGATGATGATGGTAGTGAGAGCGTTTGTATACTGAAGGAGAGATGGTGCTTATGAGTGTCAGGGGAGGAGAGACAGAGGTGCCAGTGTGTGATGGACGACTGCAATGTGAGGTTGTCCTGGTTTGAGTGAGAACAGAACTAATTCTGTTCAGTGATTTTACTTTTCAGCTCAGTTCTTCTACCTGACTGCACTGTCTGAAGTCAGCAGCCTGTTTTCACTGTGTCTGCTGCTGGCAGTGATAACACCCCATGTTTATTTTAACTACCAAGGATTGGTGTGCAGACCAAGGCCACTGCTGGATCTTGTGTACCACACTGAGGGGTGCAGGAAAGTGAAAGGCTGCACCTGCAGGGAGGAGTGGACAGGGCAGGTGACCCCCAACTGACCAGTGAGGTATTCCAGCCCATATACGTCATATTTGGTATAAAGCAGAGGGATCTGGAGGGTCTATGGGGTTCTTTTTGTTAGCTTGCTAGTTTTGCTTGCTAGCTTGCTTGCTTGCTCACTCGCCCTCTTTCTGGGGGCTCCCGGGCTCTTCTCCCCTCTTGGACCGCTTTGCCAGCTTGGCTCGGCTTGGCTCAGGTCCTCTTTTGGTTCCTTTCTCAGAGCATCCAAGGAGGGCTCTGTCCATTCTGCCTTCGATCCCATTCGGTGTGTTCCTGAATCCAGTACCAGAATCCAGCTCCTGAACACAGTTCCCGTCTGCTGCAGGGCCTGGTCTGGGACCCCCAGTGCCTGCTCCACAGCATCAGTGGTGACGGTGTTGTAATTACCATCAGGGGGGTTGGGTTTGATACTGGTTTTGTATATATTTGTACATATTCTATTATTATTATTATTTTCATTAAAGCTGTTCTAGTTTCCTTTTCTAATCGCTAAGTCCCTCTCCCTCATTCCCTTTCTCTTCCCCTTTGGGGAGGGAGGGGAGTTAACAGAGAGCGTCTGTTACAGGTCTAAGGGACCTCCCTGACCCTAAACCATGACAGAGGGGCACGACTGGATGCCTCTTCCCCTGGAGCCTGGGTTACACAAGGGAGAGATAACAAAGGGGAAGAAACAGCAGATAAGTGAATCAAAAGGATTTACAATTCTGGCACGAGAATCGGGTGTGGGGAACTCTTTGGGGTCATGAGGGAAAAGGCAGAGACTGTACTTGGCTTTGCAGCTGGTATTGTGGAAAGGTGACCCAGCCACCAGGCACTGCAGAGTTAAGCAACTTCCTTTGCTTGCTGGTTTCTGACATATAATGTGATTTATTTGGGGGAAGCTGTATTTTTAACAGCCTTAACATCATGGCGTGACATTCTTGACCTTCAGTATTCCCCTGGCAAAGTGCTGGGTAAATGCCACTGCTAGTAAAGTCTGATGACCTCTCTGGAAGTTGAGGGGCAGATAGTTGCACAGTCTTCATGTGGAGGAGGATTTTAAGAGCCTCATCTATGCAGCAAAGAGCCAAATTCAGACCACTACATGTGGAACAGCAAACATGCCATGTCCCAACCAATCTCCCATCTGAATGAATGCTGCGATCCCCCGAAGGCTGTCAAACAGGAGGAGAAGAGCATGGGGTTATGGTCTGTTGCTGTACAAACAGTGTGGTGCATCAAGAAACAGATGGAGAGAACGTTTTAACATTAAAAAACAACAACAGCAACAACAACAACAAAATAAAAAAAAAAAAAGAAAAAAGAATAAAATTGATGAATGCCTAGTGTGTGTGTAGAGAGATACAGAGCGTGCCCCAGTTATTTGTATGCAGCCATGACTTGTTAAATTAATTTCTCTGCATTATCTGTCAGGAGTTGACTGCAGCTTCATCATCTTTGCTCATGACATAGGATTATTACCAAATTATTTCTTGCTCCTGTCAGAGCTTTCCTTGCAAGCAGGCAGCTCCTCCCTGGCTAATTGACAGGAAGTGGACATGGCAGGGACATAGTCACATAGCAGAGGGGATTACTGATTACAGACCTGAGTGAAGAGTACAACAAGTTTTTCAGAGCAGGTTTCTTTGGAGACAGATGCATTAGGCACTGCTTACAGGTATTGCAGAGGATGCAAAGATTTAACTCCATGACAGCAAAACAGAGTGAGAAAATATCTGAAGACTTCTTAGGGTTTTCTTTATACCTTCAGGAGTTTAGGGGGTGGAAATGAGAGTATCTAGGTGGGGCTTCTATCTAGGTGGAGAGTTGGGGTTTTTCAGCCTGGAGAAAAGAACGCTTCAGGGAGACTTTCTTGTGGTCTGCCAGTATCTGAAGGGGGCCTACAAGAAATCTGGGCAAGGAATTTTTACAAGGGCTTGTACTGATAGAACAAGGAATGATGTCTTGAAACTGGAAGAGAAAAGATTGAGATTAGAAATGAGGAAGAAGTTCTTCCCTCTGAGAGTGGTGAGTCACTGGCACAGGTTGCACAGGGAAGTTGTGGATGCTCCATCACTGTCTGTTTTCAAGCCCAGGTTGGATGGGGCTTTGAGCAACTTAGTCTAGTGGAAGGTGGCCATGCCCATGGAAGGGGGCTTGGAACAAGATGATCTTTAAGGTCCCTTCCAACCCAAACCATTCTATAATTCTATGATTACCTCCCAGGGACATCCCATGTCATGGTGGCCCCAAAGCATTCTCCTTTCTGAGGGTGGCCATAGAAAATTTCATGGTTTAGGGGCACCACAGAAGCCACTCTGCCTATTTCAATTGCTTCAAAATGCTCATGTGTCCAGTTCCCAAACAAGTTGTTGCAGGGCTTCATCCTTTGCTCATAGGTCATCATTTCCTCTTGGAGCTCCTCACCCTTCAGTGCAAGCAACCAGAGATGGTGCATGGCTCTGCTGACTGCATCCCTCACTACAAGCTGTCCTGTTTTTGGGGAAGGAACAAGCTACTTTCACCAAGTCAGAGCTTACACCTCTTCATGAGAGTCTTACAGCTGTTGTCCACTTGATTCTGCTCTTCTTGAGCACACAGCCATCATTAATCACATGCTGACCAGATGCTGGAGGGTTTGTTTTAAATCTCCCCAGACAGCACTACCAAAAGTTCATTAAACATGAGTGCTTGCAATCCTTAGAGGGAATTAGATGGGAGTTAACACATCTTAATGAGGAACTTAAATGCTGGGTAATAGATATAACAGCCGAACACTGTGAATTTCAGTGCATGGATGGGACACAGGGGACTTGTTGTGAAGTGCCCAGTGATCTTACCTCTTGCTGGCAGATGCCCCGATGGAAACTGTTCCAGAAATGGAGACGATGCGCTGTGCTCTGCACCTAAAAAGATGCACTATGGTGGGACAGAAATGTCCCTGAGATCCCACACACAAAGGCAATTTACTGCACAGTGGGGTGTGACAGGCAACTGGGTGGAGGAGTAAAGTGTGTTTGCAACGTGCTCTTAATGAAAAAGATGAGGGGGCTCTGGAGAGACACCCCCCTCCCCCCTGCAGTGCTGGGTCCAGCTCTGAAGTCCTCAGCACAGGAGAGACGTGGACCTGTTGGAACAGGGCCAGAGGAGCCAAAGCAATGCTGGGAGGGCTGGAACCCCTCTGCTGGGAGGCCAGGCTGAGAGAGTTGGGGTTGTTCAACCTGGAGAAGGCTCCAGGGAGACCTTTTTGTGGACTTTCAATACTTAAAGGGGCCTACAGGAAAGATGGGGAGAGATTCTTTATCAGGGAGTGTAGTGATAGAAAAGGGGTGTTGGTTTTAAACTAAAAGAGGGAGATTCAGACTAGAGAGAAGGAAGACATTTTTGATGCTGAGGGTGGTGAGACCCTGGCCCAGGTTGCCCAGAGAGGTGGTCAATGCTCCATCCCTGGAAACATTCCACTGGCTGGGGCTCTGAGCAACCTGCTCTAGTTGCAGATGTCCCTGCTCCCTGTAAGGGGGTTGGACTAGATAAGACTGAAAGGTCCCTTCCCACTGAAACCACTCTGTGATTCTGTAAGATGAGTGAAGAGAAAGATTAGGCAGGTGTCCATGGACTGGAAATGCAAGATGTAGAAACTAAAGGACACACAATGGGTGGCCCCAGAAACAGCATTGACCCCTCAGAGGGCAATTAATACTTGATATAGACTGATGTTACTTCATTCCTGTATTTAATGTCAGTAAAGCTTAGCAAGGAAGATGCTGAGCTTCAAAGCAGCTGCTGGTACAGCTCAGACAGCCTAATGGGGAACCAGAGCTATGGCCCCCAAACAAACTTTGACACCTTGGTTGTGAAGTCAGCCTCAAATGGCAACACTCCACTAGCAGATTGGTCCAGCTAATTAGTCAGTTAGCTTTGCATGTTGTAAAGGGGTCCCTTAGAGTTAAAATCCCCTTCAGAAAGGGTTTTCCCACAAGCTCCCTCCCTCTCTGTGGAATCCCAGGGAATTAAGCTCAGGTCCAAGTGCCATCAGTCCTTCCTTTAGCTTTGCAGAGTCAACACAGTTGCTGTTGCTCTTGGTTTATCAGGAAGGTGGAAAAAAATCATCAACCCAAACCCGAATGAAAAGGCAATTTAAAATGACAGCACCTTATTTTTCCAATGTCCATATATCCAGAGGCTGATAAATATTTGCATTTCCCTTCATAAAAGCCAGTGCTTTAGAACTGTGATGCAGAGGGAGTCTATACTCATGGTGGAGTATAGACCTCAATAAATGCTAATCAGCTGCTCAGGAATAGACACAGGGGAGTGGAGAATTGATAGGTAAAACATCAGCTATTAAAATAAATACTGTACAACTTCTCTGGGCTGGATAAATGAAGGAACCTGTTATATTCATGGTCACATGTAACCCAAAAAGGTGAATTGATGAGGGCTTGAGTCGTACTCTCATGTCTTAGATTTATGGCCTGGAAGATTACATTTAAATGTACCTGCTGTGGAAAATTCTCACCTCCATTTTTAGCTGTGCTTCTCCCCTACCAGATAGGTGGTGAGTCAAGAAAAGAAAAAAAAAAAAATTCTGGTGAAGTCAAAGAACCAAACACATCTTGCAGTGGGACACACAGGGGCTAAACTTTGCTCTCTGTTATGTTCACATGATCATTTTGGAAGATCATTTTTGGAAGTAGTATGTGCTCAGATCAGAAAAGCTTAAAGCTTAAAGCAATGTCTAGACACTTTTCTCCTATGATCCAAAGCTGGTGTGCTTGGTGCTGCCACCCATCCTTGACTCCTGGAGTCTGATGTGTGAGGATTCCCACAACTGAGGGAAATCTCAGTGATGATGGAAACACCAGAGGCCTCTTCTGACCTGTGTGTTGACCCATGTGTGATGGAGCTGCCTGCAGTTTTCCCTTCTAAAGCAGGCTGTGTCTATTCATCTCAGTCAAGATTTGCATGGTGCCACCAGAAGCCCTGGGGCTCTCTGCACTGCATCACTGTAGTGG
Source organism: Ceryle rudis (assembly GCA_033439905.1). Lineage (NCBI taxonomy): Eukaryota > Metazoa > Chordata > Aves > Coraciiformes > Cerylidae > Ceryle > Ceryle rudis. Next base: position 25,315 of record JAAGNO010024306.1, read on the forward strand.
TTCAAGGATGCTCTTCAGCATTAAGCCTGACCTTAATGTGTTGTGGGTGCACGTGATGCCTCTTGCTGTTTTATTTAGCTGGGAACTAAGAATTACGAAAAGAGGCTGCTGAAAGAGGTCCTTCTTTGAGGAAGGGAGATGGAACACTTAAGAGATCCTGAGAGAATAAGTTCTTGGTGCAGCTCACTCAGGAGCATTGCCAAGCTCTGTGCCCTCAGGCTTTGTTTGACTTTTAGTGGCCAGAGAGGTAGGAAGTGGCTGGTGAGATGAATAGCAAGGTTCAATATGAGACCTCGGGGCTAAAGTCCAAGTGCCAGTTGCACAAGTAACCAGAAAGAGCTTTTCAGACAGAAAGTAAAGGAACAAATATAACTGAAGTAATAAATCAACAAGGACAAAGCTAGGCATTGTGACTGTGGTGTTGGTCCACCTGCTCTGGTGTCCTGGAGCCAGAATCAAGAACTGACCTTGCTCCCCTGGGACTGGCTGAGCCAGCACTGGGAATCGTCCCACTTCCCTGGTGCAAGGAGACAATTCCCTAAAAGGTCATTGCAAGCCCCAGCCAGAGGGTAACTGGGAGGGAGTTGGGTGAGAAGCAAAGAGATTTTACTGATAGTCATTTCAAATGTGGTTGTTATGTGGCTATTGACGCACTTTGGCCTGGCTGGGGGCGTTCTGTCCTGTGGGGAAGGGTCAGGATTTATGGTGACTGTTTATAACCACTGAAAACAAACACAGACCAAACACTCACCATAGAACTGTTCCTTGTTTTGTTTTTTGTTTCATTTCAAGCTTAAATTTATGATCCCTACCTGTCTTCAGAGAGGGGTGGCAATGAAGCTGCTGGGCTCTTGGGGCAGCCTGGAGTCTTGATGTGACCTTAGGCACTTCTGGGGATGTTGAAAAATAGATTTTGGAGGTAATTTCCTTAAAGGCATGGACAGAAGTTGCCAGTGCATACTGCCACCACCAGCCTGGTATGTAAACAGGGAAGCTCAAAGAGAAAAGCGGATGGTCTAGAGCACAAGTGTTGTGAGGAGCAGCTGAGGGACCTGGAGCTGTTAAGCCTGGAGAAAAGGGGGCTCAGGGGAGACCTTCTCACTCTCAACAGCTCCCTGAAAGGAGGTTGGAGCTAGGTAGGGGTCAATCTCTTCTCCCAGTGAACAAGAGACGGCACAAGAGGAATTGGCCTCACATTGCACCAGGGGAGGTTTAGGTTGGACAGGAGGAAGAGTTTCTTCTGCAAAAGGGTTGTCAAGGGCTGCCCCAGGCTGCTCAGGGCAGTGGTGGAGTCCCCACCCCTGGAGGGGTGTGGAGATGTGGTGCTGAGGGACATGGTTTAGTGGTGACCAGGCAATGCTGGTTTAACAGTTGGACTTAATGATCTTCAAGGTCTCTTCCAATTGAAACAATTCTATCATTATATGATTCTATGATCCCATCACCTTGATAATGTGTAACTCTGCCAAGGCTCATATCCATTCCCAGAAACACTATAGGACAGTTGTGGTTGTACACAAGGATGGAGGAGGATGTGGTCTCCACCCTCTCTCTACCTGAGGCTTTGCATGTCCTGGTGAATGCAGCATCATTTCCAATGTTGTCATCAGCAAGGCATCATGTAACAGCCTGGTCTGTCTTCTCCAGGATGAATTTCCCTGGTTACCTGTCCCACCAGCGTGCTTTGCATCTGCTAGCAAGAGCAGGTGCTGGATGAGGCTGGTTTTCTTTCCGTGATCTTGTCCCAAGGCTCCCACCATTTCCCAGACCCAGAGACACTGTCATGAAAGAAGGAGGTCTGTGAAGCATCCAGCTTGCGTGTGGTCCTTGAAAACACCTCTGTGACATTCCTGGTGATGAAGAAACCCAGCGTGATTCTGAGGCAGTGTGAGGTGGAACTCTTCAAACTCTTTGGAGCTTTTGGATAACTCAGGCAGGAAATCCTCATTATCTGAGGCCACCAGACTCTACAGAATGGTTTGGAGGAGATCTACATGCATGGGCTGCACAAGTATTTGCGAGATCCTTCATTTCCCAGGGCAGATCAAACTCTTCTGCTCTCCTCAATCCAGCCCACATGATGGTGGGGTGGTGACCCTGGCAAGTTGCTGGCATGTTTGCAAGCACTAATGAGGTGACACACATGTTCAGGATGGGGAAGGAGGCAGGAAGTAGTGAGGGAGAAGCACTGAGGAGGATAGCCATGGAGATGTATCATATCTGGAGGATTCAGGAGGCAGAGAAAAGAGTGATGTGCATTTTAGAGCAACAATATATCCGTATTCTGCATTGTGTTTACCAGCAAGGAGGGTACCCAAAACATTTAGCTCCCCAAAACTCTCAAGCTCCTCAGTAAAGACCAAGTCATGGCAGTGGTGGCCATGCAGAGGAAAGTCCAAACAGCCCCGGGGCTGTGCCAACCCCACTGCCTGCAGATGCTCAAGGCCCTGGATAAAGCCAGCACATGCATTTGCACTGCCCAAGGCCAACCTGAGATCAGGCAGAGGGACAGGGCAAATTCCACCCACTTAGTGTCATTTAGTGCCAGTGATGAGAACCACCCCTAAAGCCTCCAGTGCAAGCAGCGCCCAGCTCTCACCCATGCCCTGCGGGGGAAGCTGGACTGAGACGGGTCAGACCAGCCTTGGCAGGGAAATTACACCCACAGCACCAGCCTCATTTAGACATTAGGAACATTTTGACCAAGGGAAGAAGCTGCTTATCAGACTGCTGATGAAGAGCTCTCATTTCCACCTCCATCAGCATGCAAATAGTTATTTGCCAAGGGAATTGGATCAGAGAGGAACATTAACCATTCGCTTCCTCCCCCTCCTTTTCCTTCCAATGCCTGTAACTGATCCTTCAAGGCACCGGCTGCATGAAAAATGTATTTTCTTCCTGATTTCCAGGTCAAGACTTGCTTCAGTATCAGAAGATTATGTCTTTGCTCAGGTCCAGGGGCAAGAGGAGGGAAGACAAGAAGAGATCAGCTTTTTCTCTTTGAACCAGGACCTTCAAGTCATTTGGTATGTCAGGACAGGAAAGGAGCTGAATGCTTGACTAGAGCTCACCCAAAGGGTGAGATGACTTTGTCCCTGAATTCAGATGAAGGTTTTTGAAAGTGAAAGAGAGAAGGATGCTGTTGTTATGAGATAGTTTCCAGGGCTATATGAGACAAAGGTAGGCTGGAGCAGCTTGGGGCTGGGAATGTTACAAAGCACATGTTGGTTCACCACATTTCTGGTGGCTATTCAAAATGAAGGGCATGATCTTACCTAAAAAGAAAGCTGCTCAGCTTCTGAAAAAAAACCAAACCAAACCCCAGAACAGCATCAGCATATCCACAGCCCTGTTCAGCACCGGGGAGAGAAAAGATCTCACAAACGTATCAGAAAATGATGGAAGCCAGAAGGCACTTTCCACCCAGCTCACATGAACTTGTTCTTCCTGGTCTCATTTGATGGCTGGAGCTTCAGTGTGCTGCAAACACTCAGATGCCATCTTAAGCCCATGCCACTGGGCATCACCATCCTCTGGGAACCTGGCAAGGACCCTGGTGGAAATATCAGAGAATCAGTGAACAACAGGGATTGGAAGGGATGTCTGGATATCATTGAGTCCAAGCCCCTTGCCAAAGCAGGATCACCTAGGGCAGGCCACACAGGAACATGTCCAGGCAGGTTTGGAATCTCTCCAGAGAAGGAGACTCCACATCCTCTCTGGGCAGCCTGGGCCAGGGCTCTGTCAGCCTCACAGGAGAGAAGTTTTTCCTCATGTTCACATGGAACTTCCTGGGTTGCAGTTTGTGCCTGTTGCCCCTTGTCCTGTTGCTGGACAGCAATGAAAAGAGTCTGGCCCCATCTTCTTGACTCCCACCCTTCAGATATTTATAAATATTGATCAGATCTCCTGTCAGTCTCTCTTCTTTGGGCTAAACAGCCCCAGGGCTCTCAGACTTTCCTCAGCACAGAGATGCTCCAATGCTTTAATCATCCCTGTAGCCCTCTGTTAGACTCTCTCAGTATTTCCCTGTCCCTCTTGAACTGGGACAGTTCCTCCATATGCTTACAAATGATCTCTAGAATGAGCTGCTCCATCACTCTTCCAGGAATGGAGGTAAGGCTGACTGGTCTGTAATTCGTTGGGTCTTTCTTCTTGCTCTTTTTCAAGAATGAAGTGATATTGGGTTTCCTCCAGTCTTCAGGTACCCCTCCTGTTCTCCATGATCTTTCAAAAATGATGGAGAGTGGTTGAGCAACACAAGAACCAGCTCCCTCAGCACTCATGGGTGCAGCCCATCGGGGCCCATGGATTTGTGTGTGTTCAGTTTACCCAAGTAATTTCTCATTGAATGGTGAAGAGTCTTCTTTCCTCCAGGGCTTTCTTTCTTACTTCTAGGGTCAAGGATTCCTGAGGCCTTGTCCTAGCAGTGAAGACTGAAGCAAAGAAGGCATTCAGTAACTCCGCCTCCTCTGTATCCTCTGTCACCAGGTCTCCCTCCTCGTTCAGCAATGGGCCCACATCTTCCCGAGTCTTTCTTTTACCATTGATGTACTTGAAGAAGCCCTTCTTTTTCTCCTTTACTTCCTTTGCCAGACTTAATTCCAAGAGGGCCTTGGCCTTCCTTGTTGCACCTCCACATACCCTGACAACGTTCCTATAATACTCACACAAGACCATTCCTTTTCTTCCACATACTGTAAGATCCTTTCTTCCATATTATTTTTTCCAGCAGCTCCTTGCTTATCCATGCCAGTCTCCTGCCTCCTCTACTTAATTTTTTTACTCAAAGGAATGCACTGATCTTGAGCTTAGAGGAAGTGATGTCTGAATATTAACCTGCTCTCTTGGGTCCCCCTGTTTTCTGGAATCTTAGCCCATGGGATTCCTCCGAGTAGGTCTTTGATGAGGACAAAGTCAGCCCTCCTGAAGTCCAGAGTTGCAGTGCTACTTACTGCCCTGATACTTCCTCGTACGATAGTGAACTCCACCATGTGATGATCACAGCAGTCAAGGTTGCCCCCAATCTTTACATCCATGATGAGACCTTCTTTGTTCTTTAATACAAGGTCCAGCAGCACACCCCTCCTCATTGGCTCCTGCACCACCTACGTCAGAAAGTTATCATCAATGTACTGCAGGAACCTCCTTGGTTGTGTGTGGCCTTTCCAGAAAATATCAGAGTGATTGAAGTCACCTATCAGCACCAGGGCATGTGATCTTGAGGCTACTTCTAGCTGTCTGTAGTAGACTTCATCAACTTCTTCCTGGTCTGGTGGTCTGTAGTAAACACCCACAATAGTGTTGCCCATATTAGCCCACTCCTTAATTCTTAACCATATGCTTTCCCCCAGGACAGAATCACTGAATAATTGAGAGCAAGGAAGGACGAGTTGGTTGGTTCATGTTGCTCATGTCCTTGTGCTGCCCAGGCTTGACTGTCTCTAAGGATGGAGAGTTCACAGGCCTGGACTGCTTGGACTTCATCTGCTCCTGCTCCCTGAATGCAGCCGCCTCTGTCCTATCCCCAGAATGTGCTTTCCTGGAAACATCTGGGAGATTACAGAATCCCAGCATAGTAGGGGCTGGAAGAGACCTCTGGAGATCATCTTGTCCAACACCCCTACTAAAGCAAGTTCACCCAGAGTGGGCTGCAGGTCCCTTTTTACCCTTTTTATTTTTCTTAAATATCATCATTGGTTTTGGTTCAATTTAATTATTATCACCAGTAGACCTGCTATCTGGAAGTGGAACTACTGGTGAGGAACACAGGAAAGCTCAGTGCTCTACAAGTCCCAGAGCTGCATCCAACCTCCTAATTCCCTCATTCCCCAGGTCTTTTGAACCATGAGATCACTTTGCCTTGAAAAAAAGCTCAAACCCATAAGATACACTGTTTGTTTTATCATCAGGTGGGGTCCCTGGGACACCCCAGTCCCTCTCCTGCAGCTGCTTAAGGAGGGGCAGGGTTTTCTCCAAATCTGAGGACACAGCAGAAGGATGGGTTGGGGACCTGCTTGGCCTTTAGCACATCTGTACCATTCTGGATCTGGTTTCTGGGAACATCTCTCTCCTTTTCATTCCCTCTCTCGTTTAGTGAGCTGAGCAGAGAGTCCAACATGCCCTGTAAATCCTACTTCAGTTTTACAAGGAGAAAAAAAAAAGTATGGTCTTCATCCCAAGAACGCTCCAGGCCCTGAATATTCACTTAAAAGCTTGGCAAAGGAGGAGAGTTCAACTTTCAGCCTCATTAACTAACGAAGCTCCCCACAGCTCTGCTGTCATTTACCAGCCACCGATGCCCAAGAGGGGCAGGTCCTCAATGGGTGGCAGGACAGGGCTGTTTTTGATCTGTGCTCCTTGTGCATATTAATGAAGCTCAGCAGGGGATGTGACTTATTTATTCTGTCTTTGGTGGAAATGCAACCAGCACTTGAAGCACTTGTGTGGATGAATGCTGGGAGAACACTGGAGAGGTGGAGGAATGCACCAGAGTTCATTGCTCTCCACTGCCTCGTGGGGACAAAGACACTGCTGCTCCATCTGCCAGCACCCCACCATGGATCTACCTTTGGTGAACAGCCCTCCAGATGGAAAGGTCTCAGGCCCACCCTTCAGGAGAACCTGAAGAGGTACATGTAGACATCATGACCTGTGTTCACCAACAGCCTTAGAGGCACTTGGCAGCTAAGCATGCAGAGCCCCTTGGCCACTGTGTCACCAAAGATGTTTCTAGTGGGAAAGGTCCCTTTCATCCCGGTGGAGTCTTTTGTTGTGCTGAAATGCTTTCACTTTTAGCCCGGAAAAAGAATTAAGGTTTTTCTCTGCAGGCTGAGTTGACCCAAACTGAATCACTTCTGTCTGCTGAATCATAGTCCTTTGTTTTTGAGTCGGTTTGACACCTATCAGCAACATTTGCTGTATGTCAGAAGAAATGAGGATCTTTGTGCTCATCTTTACCTCCTTTTGCAGACCAGGAGGGGGACCAGGCTGGTCTGCAATTAGCTCCACATGACAAATATGGTCTGAAAAATAGAGAAGAGACCAGTAAAGTTATGATGCACCTGAGTTTCCACTCCTGTGACTTGGAGAAGTCAGACTGATTTCATTCAGGACCAAATAAGAAAAAAAACAATCTTTCTGCTATTGCTTAATATTTTGTCTTTGTCCTTCCGCTCCATGGGGAGTTTTCCTATTTTGACATTTCCATTAGGGATGAAGGTGGGTGTTGGAATTTCCTGGGGGATAGAAATTCTCAATTTTCCTCAGGCCAGCCCAAATCATAAATCTGCAACCAATTACACCTCCCACTCACCATTATTCCACAAGCCATGGCCTCTTGGAAGTTCATGGCTTCAGCTGAGATGAAGCTCCTCCATTCCTCTCCACTGCAAATGCAAAAGCTGTTGCTCCCAGAGTACCCATTTTCCTGTCTTTTTGTGATTCTATTGCAGGAATTTACCTCATCTAATTGTACCACCTCTCATTTCTAGCACATGGCTTTTCTGGTGGTCTTTACAAGGCTGCTGAAGTATGTGTGTGGATCATTCACACGTATTTTACTTGCAAACATCAGTCAGTTTGGTCACAGGCAGGCCCTTGTAATCATTATTCCTTCAAGGACCAGAAGGTTTTAGCCTGGTTTGTTTATTTTTTAAATGTCAGAATCAGTTTGCAAACACAGAGAGGGAAAGGGTGGTACAAATGGTCCATCCTGACATTAAAGCCAGGAGCTAGAAGTAAATTTAAAGACTTACATGTTCAGAGAAAGGGTTGGGGGTGGGGAGAGTACAAGAAAGAGGAGAAACTGTGATAGCATCTGACAGAGACATAGAGAAACTTTCCTACAACAGAATGCAGTAGATAATTGCTAAGCCTGTCAGTAAATCCCCTGGCACATTGAAAAGGATCCTTATGATCTTAGCACTTAACGAGGGATTTTCATGTTAACAAGTTCTCAGCACATTTGCACTCAGGGGATGTCCATGATCTGACCCTGCACAAGGCAAGCTGAGACCTGTGTCAGGAATGCTCCAAAAGCATCAAGAGACTGAGCTGGAACATAAATGAATACATGCCAATGGCAAATACGGATGCAGAGTGCATAGGTGGTGAGGGTCCTGCCATCACTCCAAAAAGGATATTGAGAGGATGGAGAGTGTCCAGAAGAAGCTGGGGAAGGGTCTAGAGCACAAGTCTTGTGAGGAGCAGCTGAGAGACCTGGGATTGGCTCAGGGAAGACCTTCTCACTCTCAACAACTCCCTGAGAGGAGGTTGGAGCCAGATGGGGAGTCAGTGTCTTCTCCCAAGGAACAAGCAACAGGACAAGAGGAAACATCCTCAAGCTGCACCAGGGAAGGTTTAGGTTGGACATGAAGAAAAATTTCTTCTGCAAAAGGGTTGTCAAGGTCTGACCCAGGCTGCCCAGGTCACTGGTGGAGTCCCCATCCCTGGAGGTGTTTCAAAGCCATGGAGCTGTGTTACTGGGGGACATGGTTTAGTGGTGACCTGGCAGTGATGGATTAACGGTTGGACTTGATAATCTTCAAGGTCCCTTCCAATCAGAACAATTCTATGATTCTGTGATCACTTTGGACTCCCCAGTGCTAGAGGTGTCAGCAATCAGAATGGAGGTTATGGGAGACAAGGGAGAGCTACTTATAAAAAAAAAGAGTCAGTAAGGTGCAGTTGATAAGCTTCTGAGACACTCCATGCATTGCTTTGGAAACTGATGGCTTGAGGACATCTCTTTATCCATATCCTGATAGCAAATACCTCTGTCTGTGTACAACGTCTGAAAATAAACCTAGGAGATTCCTCTCAGGACCAAAGCAGTATCTGGGGCTTATCACAGAATACCAGCATGGTAGGGTTTGGAAGGGACCTCTGGAGATCATCTCATCCAAGACCCCTGCTCCAGCAGGGTCACATGCAGCAGGGTGCCTAGAATCATGTCGAGGTGGGTTTGGAGTCTCTCCAGAGAAGGAGGCTCCACAACCTCTCTGGGCAGCCTGGGCCAGGCTCTGGCACCCTCACAGCAAGGAATTTTTACCTCCTGTTCAGATGGAAACTCCTGGGTTCCAGTTTATTATTGTTGCCTCTTGTCCTGTCACTGGGCACCTCTGACAAGTCTGGCTTCATCATCTTCACCCCCACCCTTTAGCTACTGATCAGCATTGTTCTGATCTCCCCTCAGTCTTCTCCAAGCTAAACAGCCCCAAGGCTCTCAGCCTTTCCAGGTGGTCTCCCACCCCTTCAACATCTGGGTAACCCTCCACTGGACTCTCTCCAGTAGCTCCTTGTCTCTCTCGAAGTGGGGAGCCCAGAACTGGACACAGTGCTCCTGAGGTAGCCTCATGAGGGCAGAACAGAGGGGGAGGAGAACCTCCCTCAACCTACTGGCCACACTCTTCTTCATGAACCCCAGGAGACAATTGGTCTTCTTGGCCATAAGGACCCATTGCTCGCTCATGGTGAGTTTGTCCACAACCTGGGTTGATACCGAATTTTACAGTCATTATCTGGAGGAGACAAGCCATGCCTATCTTCTTGCTGAGAATCATCTGAGATGCATCCCAATAGGGAACTGTCATTGTTTCTGGGGCTATGTCATCCCAGAGGGAGAACAACAGCATCTGGCCATAGCCCTGTAGCAAGTGTGGGAGGAGGGAGATAAACCTGACTCATGTGACTGCTGCTTCTACTTGCAAATGGGAGCTCACAGAGGCTGTGCAGGAACTGAAAGGAGTTAGCAAGACAGTCCTGGGCTGTTAGGAAGATGGATGGGGACCATATGCTTTGTTAACATCAGGGACACAGATGAGCAGATTTGAGGCAATGGATGGTTGTCAGCTCTGTCATGGTTTGGGTACATTCGTGTTTGAAGGATTTCAAACACATCCTTTCTTTCCAAGTAAACAGTAATGCCAGATAGGTACCCTCACTGCCTTACCATCCACCTGCCCGGGTCCTCCCGGACCTTCATGGACCTGCTGTACAAGCTGTCCACTTGTGAGATGACTGCAGGTGACTTCAGACTTTCCTGATGTTTGGCTTGCACAGGGTGAGGATAGGAGAGGACCTCCAGCAATGATAAGGGTAAGAAAGAAATCTAGCAAGGGAGGTGTTGGGAAACAACTGCAGGGAGAAGAAACAGCCCAGGAATATGGGAAATGAGAAAAATATGGATTGCCTTAGAAATGTGGGAAGGAGCTTTGCCTGTGCAGAAGGAGGGGTGCTGGTGGGCTAGGGAAGTATGCAGAGATGATAAGCAGCTATCTGTAGTGGGAGGAGGATCAAAGCCTGCAGCATGACCTGTGGAGGATAGGTGGGAAAACCGCTTGCCTTTAAATCCATTTTGCCCCTTTAAAATTACATTGAAATGTCTCAAGGGGAATTGCTGCTGTGGCTGAATTCACTTAGACTTCATGGATAGGGTAGGAAAACAAGAGAACTGGATACTCCAAGGCAGCTGAAGAGTGGAAAACAGAGCAGCTGGTCCTGCTAGGAGAGGGAGCCTGTCCAGGCAGACTGACAGCTATGGACATGAAATGTTACCAGCACAATTCAGCTTACAAGATGGCATAGGGCTGTGGTGGACTGCTGGATGAGGAAGATCTCGGGTAATTTTATGAAGGACTTTGTCATCACAGAGAAGGAGGAAAATCTGTCCCTTGCATATACCTCCAGTGTTGACCTTAGTCAATGACCACAAGCACCAGCAGTCTCTGGGTTAAGTTACTGCCAAGTTACTACCAAGAAGCCTCATTACCTCAAATATAAATCTTCCCATTTAGTCCCCATTAAACCACCATATGTAATCTGTCTGCCCTGATTCTGAACAATGCTGAGTGGTGGAAAGAGCACTGTGGGGTCTCCTAGAGCTTCCTGACATTTATCAGCCCAAAATGCTGCATCACCAGGAGTGGCTTGTGACAAAGAACCAATACAGCAGAGCCCTTGGGGATGTTTCTCAGGTAATAAGTTTGATGAACATGTAAAAGGGGACTTTGACTCCAAGGTCAGTGCTAGGTGAGGATGTGAGATGTACAGGGGGAGCTAAAGGGCAGAGGGACAACTACTTTGCTCTCTTGCTATTGCATTCTGCAAGGTATGGGAGCAAGTGTGCCTCTCCTCAGCACAGGTTGAGCCTAACCCACATCTCTAGAGGTGCAGCAGGGATAGAAAACCTGCAAAACATTCCCTGCAGAGACAGCAAAGAGACAGCTCGGGGAAGGGCAGAGGGATGGAGGGAGATGACAACTGATACATCACAGTAAGCAGCTCAGGACTCCCAGAAGGACACAACAGCTCCCAGACTCATGCAGGCTGTCCAACTTTCAACCCACCCCAGCCTGCAAGCAGTGTGAACCCCTCCCAAGTGTGAGCTACTGTTGGAGGTAGAAATTCATTGCATCCCAAAAATCACCAGACACAGGCTTGTTTACACAGACAGGACCCAAAGGAATGGATTTGGACTTCAGAAAACTGAAATTAAAGTTGTAGATTGTTCAATTTTTAATATATTTTCTCTCCCAATCTTTAATCAAATGTTTCTTCAGCTTTTTATATAGTTCCTATCAAAAAGTCCCATCTGTAGAACAAATTTTCCCTCATTTCCACTTCAATTTTTTTTTCTATGAGTGGCAAAATGTTCTTGTCTGAAACATGTTTAATGAATTTTCCACTGTCGCTTGCCTTTATTAGCCGTGATTTCCTATTTCAGGCAATGCGCTCTGCCATTCCTGTGTTCCAGAGCCCACTAAATTATTCAATCCATTTATTTCTGACTTTCAGTATTGTTCTGATCTACCAGTATGAACTAGTCAGACGGTAAAGGGGAAAATTTTCTTCTTCAGTGAAGCTGGGGAATCAGCACGGGCAACACCTGAGGTGAGTGCACAGGGCTATTTCTCCCCATCACACCGATTTTTAAAAGCTTCACCACAAAAGTCTTTACTGTGGTCAAGCTCCTCACACGATGTGACCTTGGGTGGCAAGCAATGAGCTTGGCCCCTCACTGTCCGTAATTCCACTACCCCATGGTCAGAGAAATCTGATCCTGTATTCAGGAGCTTACTAAAGGTGGGAACAGACTGGTTTTAATGACCTCCTGTATGGGAAAAGCTCTTCTAGGGCATCTCTGCTTTGTGCTATGGAAAAATTCACTCTCTCTCCAGTTTCCCATAAATATGATGTTGCGTCTGCTTGGGGAAGAGTGGCTGGAAAGCTGCCTGTCAGAAAGGGACCTGGGGAGTTGATTGACAACCACCTTAATATGAGCCAGTGAGTGCCCAGGTGGCCAAGAAGGCTACCAGCATCCTAGCTTGGATCAGCACTAGTGTGGCCAGCAGGACTAGGGCAGGGATCATCCATTTGGCTGGGCACTGGGGAGGCTGTCCCTCAAATCTTGGGTTCAGTTTTGGGCCCCTCACTCCAAGAAAGACATTGAGGTGCTGGGGCATGTCCAGAGAAGGGCAATGAAGCTGGGGAGAGGTCTAGAGCACAAGTGTTGTGAGGAGCAGCTGAGAGACCTGGGGTTGTTGAGCCTGGAGAAAAGGAGGCTCAGGGGAGACCTTCTCATTCACCTCCCTGAAAAGAGGTTGGATACAGATGGGGGTCGGTCTCTTCTCCCAAGGAACAAGAGACAGGACAAGAGGAAATGGCCTCAAGATGTACCAGGGGAGGTTTAGGTTGCTCAGGAGGAACCATTTCTTACCCACAAGGGTTGTCAAGGGCTGTCCCAGGCTGCCCAGGGCAGTGGTGGAGTCCCCCTCCTTGGAGGGGTTTCAAAGCAGTGGAGATGTGGTGCTGAGGGTCATGGTTTAGTAGTGGACTTGGTAGAGTTAGGTTAATGGTTGGACTCGATGACATTAGAGGTCTTTTCCATCCTAAAATATTCTATGATTCTTTTGGACCAGGCTGTCAATATTTATGTGGTGCAAGGACAGAGGGGGTGACCTGGGAAAGGGAATCGGCCCACATGCAGGAAAACTGTATTTTCACACACTGACTTTCTGACATTTTTTCTTCCAGAAAAGAAATACACATCTGTCCATACCACATGAATGAAACAAATTGGCCTTGTTTCTGTACTCTCCACCCATAAAGTAATCATTTGCTGCCTCGGAGGTCCGCGTTGTTGGAGAAAATGGCTTTATTGTTTTGCATAGCCGGGTTTCAGCCAGGAGATCATTATCAGAATTTAAGAGCTGGATGAAGATTTACCCATTGCTAAATGTCTGGTATTACATGAGCTTCTGTTTACGGATATTCATGTTTTCCACCTGGGGAGGGGGGAGGAATATTAGAAGACCTTAATTTAACAAAGGATATCAGTGCAAAGTATAAACTCGCCAGTAAGATTTTTTAGCTGCATGCTCCTTTGATTACCCAACACCCAACCTTTCATTAAACATCCATTACTACAAGCAGGTGGCTGAGGTAGGATAGGCTGAGGGAAACTAGGAGACAGGAGGTAAATGGTCCCACTTTTGCCCTAAAACAAAGAAGTCAAGAACTATATTAATAATTGAAGCTATTCTTCAGAGAAAGTGCTGCCCCTTGCTCAGGGGTTCATGGCCCCAGACCACAGAGAAGTTGAGTCCTTAGCTCCAGGAGTGTCTTGTTCTCACACAGTCATTCTCTGCAACAGCTTTCCCCACCATTTGGAGATGTATCATGTTATAATCATCTTGCACTGCTTCACAATGGCAATTAACATGTGTCATGCCTGAGCCAACCCATAACACTCCTGCACCATTTTCCAAAGCTCTGGTTTGACTGCTCTGTCTCACCAAAGCACCATGAGATGCTCCTCCTTGGTTTAAATCCCTTTGTTGTCTATCCCGGCTCTCCATACCATTGTTTCTCCAGCATGGAAAGCCTGTCTCAGCTTGGCCTGGGAGATGATGAGCAGAGTTTCTTGAGAGAATCCTTTGGGTTTTTTTCCATTCTTTCCACACACTTTTCTGTATAAACTTTAATGTAGCCTCATCCTTGGTCTCTCCTAAGACCCTCTTCGGATAAGTCCTGAGCTGATAGTCCTGAAGTCCTAACAGCAGTTGGGTTCAGAGGGATGTATGACCAATGCTCCCACCAATGATCAAAACTACCTCGTTGTAACTCCACCTGACAGAAGATGCCATCTCCATCCATTTGGCACATCAGCTGCCCATTAAAGCAACATTAAAGCTGCTTTTTCATTGCACAACACCTAATGATCGGATCAACCCCCCAGGGCAGCTCCTCAGCACTGTAACAATGGAAATAACTGCAACATTGTTGACCCTCTGTTGTCCATGGGCAGCTCATCTTGTCTGAGGCTAAACCCTGCCAGAGGTGAAGAGACTTACATGCCATTTGGAACCAAGAAGGGATGATTTTCTCTGCCCATAGGAACCTGCTCGGTTTTGACTACAGTGCAGCCTCAGCCTGGAGAGGTGATGCAGAAGCTCCCAGAGGTTCTGCATGGGTCTGGATACCTCTGTGGCCAGACCACCTGAAGAACTATGCAACAAGTCCTGGGAGGGCACCAGGAATTTGGTAAGTTATCCCTGAACCCAAGCAGTTTCTTGTGTCTGCATGATGCAGCATCTGAGATAATAAAACCTTCGGGAAGAGGGTTGTGCTGCAGAATGCACCAGTGAATGTCCAGGCTGGGTCTGGAAGCAGCAGAGCTTGTATTACCTCGGGTTTTTGTCTCTTATTTGCAGAATTCAGTCTCCTGTTACCCTGGATGACAGAGAGAGAAGCTATTGCAATCCTAATTAAATGTCACATCTATTTAACAGAGCACAAGTCTCTATTCCACACTCCTTCTTCCATCTGGCTCCGGCACAGCTGAGCTCAGACTCTTCACAGCCTGTGAAATGATATCAGGGCGATTTCTGTTTATCACAACCATGATTGATGCCTGCAGTCAGCTCATGATATAATGAAGGGAGTTCAGGCAGTACAATGGGGGTGTCTATTTAGAAGATGAAATAGTACCTTGTGAGCCATTAAGTATCACAACATTAATACTGGGGAGTGTAAATAAGAAGTGTAACATAAGGGTTCGTGAGTCACTGTATCAGGAGTTGCACTTCATCCAGTAAAGTTCCTATTGTCTCTTCAAAGAGAAGAGTTGGAGCTGGATGACATTTACTGTGAGCCCTTTTGTACCAGTGCCTGCCCTTATGCAAGCTTCACAGGCAGCTTTCAACACCTGACTCTTTCATTTACCTGCCCCGCATGGGTGGACAGGCTTGTGAGCATGGTTGGTGGGTCGTTTGGTCCCCAAACCTGCAGGCTTGCCAGGCAAGCAATGCCATTGTTCTCCAAACACCACCAAGCCTCTCTGCGAAGGGGAGATGAGCACATCACGAGATGCGGTGCTGAGGGACATGGTTTAGGGGTGACCTGGCAGTGCTGGTTGGACTCAGTGATCTTAAAGGTCTCTTCCAACCTAAACAATTTTATGATTCTATGATCTGCAGAAGAAAAGAGAAATGATAGCCCAGCACATCAGGTGGTCAGAAGGGTACACTGTTTTCTTGAACATCATAGGCCATCCCTGGGATCATGGTAGGAAATCACAGCCCTGTGCTTCATTCAACATCCCAGGTCCATGCTGAGCACAAGCTACAAATATTCCCACGACAAAAGTAGAGCCAAGTTTTGCTTTATATCTGCTTCTCGGTTGCCCTAGATGGATGAGAGACAAGAAGCAAAAATATCCCAAGTGCTTGAGCTTCTGCTGAGCTTCCATCAATCCCCTTGCATTGACCCACCAACCTTGGTTCAACCTTGGTTTGTCAGACACCTGACATTCTCCATGAACTCTCTTGCAGTCCAGTCCTCAGAAACCTGGTGTCCCCTAATCCCTGAGAGCTTTCTGGCATTTCTGTGCAACAGCCTGTTTCCTTGTTCCTGCCAACAGCCTTGTTCAAAACATGTTAGATCAGGTTTGCGATTAAGTTCAGCAGGGGCTGGTTTATGACAGGTAATCACTGGGCTGTTGCTCACAGGTAGTGACAGACCTCACCGATCACAAATCATTTCCATGTCTACCTTGCCACATGCCAGTTTCTATCTTCATCTCCGCTGTGATTTCCCAATTTGAGCTGACAGCAGTTCTTGCCATCTGGAGAGAGGTGTGCTTCTCCTTCACTGAGCTACTCAGCATGGAGCTGCAGGGGTATCATTAGCAACCATCAGAAACTGGAAAGTGTCAGGTGTTTATTTCTCCACAAGCTGTTCTGGGATGCCTATAAATAGAAAGTGTGCCCCAAAGTGACCTGAGAGCAAAAGCGTGTTAGATGCCCATGGTGTGATGACCTGAGAGCAAAAGAATGTTAAAGATTCATTAAAATGCCATCTGAGAAAGCTAGCCCCATGCTAAGTGGGGGGGTGTGGTGTGTGGGGTGTATGGGGTGTGGCTTTCTGACCAAACTGGGGCTAAAGCTGAGAGCATGGTCCAGAGCCACTTGTCAGAGGGAAATCCAT